>VZRV01005197.1:456088-521346 GCA_013398115.1 Falcunculus frontatus
GACCGCCGGGTGCCGCCCCGTCTTCCAGAAGGATCCAGCCGGGGAGGGGGGGGGCTGCCCGCGGACGAGGAGACGCCTCTGCCGCCCCGGCCCCAGCCAGGGTGCGAAGGGGGAGGATGCTATCCCCGCATCCCATGGCGGGGGGCACAGGAACCCCTTGTCACCCCAGAGCCACCCCCGCTCTTCCCTCCGGGGCAGATGGCTTTGGTCATGCAGCTGAGCCATCTTGCGTCATCATCATAATGCTTCAGAGTTAACGGCAGCAGCGCTGGAGGGAGTGGTGGATGCCCCACCTGGGGCTCTCGCCGCGGGTAGCTGGCAAAGGTGCGGCCATGCTGAGACTCTTCTTGGCCTCCCAAGGACGAGCAGCTGCCGGTGACCTTGCGCTGTGGAGTGGCTGGACAAGGGCCGCCATGTCACTGCGGGCCAGTGCGGTGGCTGCTGGCTATTGAAGGGGCAGGTCCCGGGGTGCAGGGCTAGTGCAGAGCTCCACGCTTGGTCATCCAGGTTCCCAGGGAGCAGCCCTGCACCTGCCCTATTGTCTCACGCCTCTGCTTCTTTCTCCTCCTCTTCCTTCTCCTCCTCCCCCTCTTCCCTCACGGGGCAGTGACCCCTCCCCTAGATCCTGCAGACCCCGTGTGAGCCTGTCTCCTGCCTGCTCAGGTCCCATGCGACAGCATCAGGGCTCGGGGAGGACATGGAACCAGCCGAGCATTTCCTCTACCACCCCACAGCCAGGGCACCCTTCCATGCCCCAGTACCCAGAGTGGCCCCATGCAGGTGGCCTCTGTGGCACTGGGGGGACAGGGAAGCAGCAGACCCTCCCCTCCCCTGGGTATGGCCAGGGGTGTGGTGGCTCTGCCATCTCGGCATGCTGCTGCTGACCTCCATTTTGTCTGGGAGGTGGCAGCTGGCGCTGGCAAGGATGATGCCACCACCCTCCGCCTCCCTGCATGTGGCAAGAGCTGCAGCCCTTCAAGCCCTGGGTCGTATGGGAATCTGTTGTCCTCCCCCTCCCTGGCTACCCTTTTCCGTGCCCAGCAATGCTGGGCACCCACTGGAGCTCACTGCCTTTTCTGTGCAGCTTTTCCCTGCCTTAGGTTTGAGTGTCTGGAAGAGAGGATGGAGGGAGCAGGGATGGGAGGTGGGGTTACTTTGCAGCAGAGATGGGGAGCAGAACCCCTCATCCACGTCCCTACATTTGCTACCTGCATACTGAATCTGCATGGAAATTCTCAGGGAGCTGCAGACTCTGCCCTGAAGCTGTGTCCCCCACTGGGGTGGGCAGGAGGTGAGGAGGCACGGGGTAGGGTGCCTGTGACGGCACTGGGGAAGCACGGGTTGGATTTCCTCTGAGCATGGGGCGCACTTGCCCTTGTCCTGGGCTGTCCTCTGAGCTGCTTCCCTGCCTGCAGGTGCTGCTCTGGAGAAAACTGCACTGTCATGGCCCCTTGTCCTGTGTGGGGCAGGAGGTGGGTGAGGAGCTTGGCCAGCAGGCACTGATGGTGCCATGTCATCTGGCAGCATGTTCCCTGCTGCCCTAGAGACAGGACAGAGTCCTGTGGTCCTAGTCAGAGCTGGGAGGCCCCAACAAAGGGTGCAGGGGGAAAGGCTCGCCACAACAAAGCCTGGCAGCTGCTGAGAACACATTGGTGCAGCCAGACAGGGCGTCCACCCTCGCCACTGAGGTGACGTGGGGTTGGATGCGTGCAGACAAAGGGAAACTCACCTTGGATTTCCCTGGGCACAGGCAGCTCGTCATCTGCTGGAGCTGGGGGACCGGCAGCATAGCATGTTCCTTAGCATCCCTTGGGGAAGAGCTTGCTTGTTGGTGGCACTTGGGGACAATGCTCCCCGTCCCACTGGTCACCTCTCAGCAGGAGAGGCTGCCAGTTGGTAGCCCTTGGACTTAAGAGAGGTTTCATTAGCTAATCTCTGCCCAATTAATCTTAGCTGATCCAGTTAATCATGGCCCTCTAGGCCTTTTGCTCCTCACTAGGGGTGACCGGTGTGTCACAGGGATGGGCAGAGCCAGCAGGCTGCATGGGAAGTAGGGAAGAGATGCCCTGCAGAATCTGGGGACAGGTCCAGATGTACCCCCTGGCTCCTTGGCCCCAGGGACCCCCTTGACCATTCCTCTCTGCAACCTGCCTTGTATGTGGGGTAGCCCTGGGAGGCGACAGGGAGCGGGGTTCTGGTGCTGGGCCACTCCCAGCGCAAGGCTGGTCATGGCTTATTGAATTTCTCTCGATGGCAGCGGATTAAGCAGGTGGTGGCTGCTCTCACTGTCCCCAGGCAGACCGAGCTGGCTGGGCTCGAGCTTCCCACAGGCTGGGGTTCTGCCTGGTCCTGCCCCTGGCCCTGCTCCTGCAGCCTGGCCCTTCTCTTTATGGGATGCTGAGTGCCCATGACCAGTGATGCCATGGCTCATGATGCTCCTGCGTTAAGTGGGTGCAGGCTGAATTCCTCCCTGCAGCTGAGCCAGGGAAGTGAGTCAGAGGAAGGAAAGGAGGGTGGGAAGCAGCTGGGTCAGTGTCTGCTGGTGGTCCCCAAGGGCACACGATGTTGCCTGGGGTCCTCGTGCTGCCGTGTCAGGGATGGAACTGGAGAGCTGCAGAGGAGCAGAGGGAAGCAGTGCATTGCCGACCAAGGAAGCTGAAGGAAATGATGGAGCAGAAAATAGAGCTGGGGCTCTGCAGCAGGGAATACTGGCCGGGAGAGGAGCTCACACTGCTGGGCAAGGAGAGCCAGATGGGAAGACTCTGGGATGTGGCCTGTGGATGGCAGGGAGAGAGAAAAGGTCCTGCTGGCGAGGAGGGGGTTTCTCATGGCCAGCAACGGTGGGGGTATGGGGCGTGGGGCTGACCAGGCAGAAGAAGGCAAAGAAAGGAAAGCAGCACCATTGGAAGGTACACAGTAGGATGAGGCACATGGAAAAGTGGTTCAAAGGACAAACCAGAGTTTCTTCATGGGAAAGGGTAGGGCTGGGGTGGCTGGGAATGGCATAGGGGTGGGAGGGAATAAGGACAGGGGCTGAGGTGGCCGGTGGCAGGCAGCGGGCAGTCCTGGGGCTGGTGGGCTCACTGATGGGTGTGCTGTTCTGGTGGCTGTGCAGGAGGCAGGAGTCCAGGGACCTGACCCACCTCTTCAGAGCCCTGGTAGCTCGAGAGGCTGCAGAGCTGGGGGAAGGGAGCTGTCTTGCCTTGGGAGGAGAGGGAAATGTTTGACATGGGCGGTTGTCAGGTGTGGATGGGATTTAGCCCAGGACTGAATCCATTGTCCTTGAGTGGTGCCACAGGGTGGAGCAGCTCGAGCTGATGGCCTCATGAAGATGCAGCCCTTCCACATGGGAATATATCCAATCATTTCATGGGAAAAACAATTTTTTCATTCCCCTTTGGCAAGCACTTCTGTTTAATTTTTCCTTTCCTCCATCTGAGTGGGGAGGCAGAAGCCCCTGGCAGGCAGCAGCCCACTCGCTGGCTTAGGGACTCAAGGGTGGTGTTAAACACCTGCTTAAAATAATCCAGGCTCAAGAAAGCCTGAGACCAAATGCTTGAACTCTGGAATTTATGGGTGTGATCACTGGCTGAGCACAGTGGGAGCTCCAGAGCCGTCCCAGCGGGAAGATAAGAGGAGGGTTTGGGAACTCCAACAGAAGAAGCTTTGTCCTCTGCATGCTGTTGGACATGCCAGCTCACTTTTAAAATAGGCTAAGGGTTTCTGAAAGGCAGTGCCAAGCTTGTAACACTTTCTTGCTGCAAATTTTTCCACTGTGCCTATGGTTTCCTCTCACCCCCTTGGAAATCAAACCACAGCTGTCAAACCTCAGGTAGTTTTAAAGCCATCCCCTTCTCTTGGGATATTTTCTATTCTGTGGATTTGTTTTTTTCTTCCCTTTCCCCCCCTTTTTTCCACCAATTCTCCTGAATTTTTCATTTCCACCATGGGAAAGCACATCTCATGTTCGAGATCCATCCTTACTGCTCCACTTCCTCCTGGTCATGGCTCATGTAACCAGAGCTGTGCCGGTGCTCACTAACGACCTCATTCCTCCCTGATCTCCTTCCTCCCGGAGCAAGTATCCTGCTTGCAAAACCCAGGCTTGAAAAGCACTAGGGAATTCACAGACACCCTTGCAGGTGGGGTGCTAGAGGAGCAGTTCCTGCCCATTTTCTGAGCGGTCCATTTTCACCAGCAGGCTCAGCATGGGGGAGCCAGGGAGCAGGGAAAGGCAGGAAAAGGGGTAGACATTAGAAGGGAGCGATGGATTTTGCTGGGTACAAAAGGATCCCAAAGGGTGCAGCAATCAGAGGAAGGATCCCAGTATAATTTTCTGGCCAATGCTTGTGAGGCTTAACTGCAGCTCAGGGAAGGTGAGAACAGGCTGCAGAGCACCTGGGCATCAGTGCTGGGATGGGCAACTGCTCTGGGAGATGTTGGTGAGCAGTTTGTTTTGTCTTGTGAGATTTGTGATTAATCATTTTTTAGCAAAAGGACTGGAAAAATGATGGTAAACTGGGAGCTTCCACTGAGTGCAATGGCCACTGGCTTCCTAGGAAGGGCTGCTGGTGCTGATACTGCACAGTCTGCTTTGTGGGAGCTGAATGGGAGGCACATGCCAGCGACTGTGTTCAACAACCGCCTCCTTTCTCCATGGAATGCCATCGCTTTCCTCCCCACTCCCCTCTGTTCTGCTGCCCAGTCCCTGCTTTGCTGGGCTTGGAGTGGAGGCAGGAGCTTTGGGTAATGGGCAGAGGCCTGTGGGCTTGCTTGCAGATGAGGAGGTACCTGCTCAGTGCCATTGGCACCCCGGGATGGAAAAGCTGCTCCCTGGGGCTTGTGGTGATGCTGAGAGTGCCTACAAGGCTCTGTCCCCTGCTGTGGTGCCCACCAAGTGATGCTGCAGGGTGATGGAGGCTGCAGTGCTGCCCTGGGGTAAGGGCAGGGATGGCCCCTGGGACTGAGCTGAGGGTCCTGACCTGAGATACCACAGGGAGAAGGGAGGGGTAAAATGAGGGCAGACCAAGGTATGAAACGAAATGTCATCTTTCGGCCAGTGTTCCCAGGAGGTTTCCTTGCACAGGCTTTCCATTCCTCCTGCAGAGCTGCAAGATGTGGAGTGGAATGCAAGCTTTCCTAACCCCTTTTTCTTCCCTTTTTGCAGGACAGCCACTGCTCCTCACTAGCAGGACCCACCTCCGGCCAGCACGATGGCGGGAGCGTCAGTGAAGGTGGCAGTGCGCGTCCGGCCCTTCAACTCCCGGGAGATGAGCCGGGAATCGAAATGCATTATCCAGATGTCGGGAAGCACCACTAGTGAGTGCCTCAGGGGCAGGGGGGCTTTGGGTGCTGCCTGGGAAGGAGCACGTGCGGTGTGGCCACAGCAGCAAGCACTGGCCTGCGGGGTTCCTTGGTGAGGATGCCTGTAGCACCTTGAGTCGTTTAGAGCAGGAAATGTGGGGAAGGTGTTGGCTTTCCCACAGAGAAATGCAGTCCTGCTGTTGAAATGGCAGTGGTGGGATCCACATGGCACTGAGCCCTTGGAGTTTGGTGACAGTGAAAGGGGCAGTATTCCCCAGTAGGCGGTGAGGGAGGAATCACAGAATCACAGGATAGTTTGGTTTGGAAGGGACGTTAAAGATGATCTCGTTCCAGCCTTCCACTACAGATCAGGCTCTTCCACATCCAGCCTGGCCTTGAAGTTGTGCATGGGCCAGCAAGTGGTTTTTGACAGCACTCCCTGGCCAGGTACCACTCACTGTGGCATGCCAGGACCCATCCCTGCTTCTTGAGGGCTCTTGGAGATGCAGCAGCAGCAGGATGCAGGGCTAGGAGGAAGATTTGCCAAGGGAATGGTGTGCTCGGGGTGGGGGATGTAGCATGGGGGTTTGGGGCTGTATGTCCTGTCAGGAGCCTGTCCGGCCTTTGCCCCTCTTTAAATAACAGCTGCTGGCAGTACGGAGTGGGAATGGCAGTCAAACCCCTCCTCTTTGGCTCTGGAAGCGTCCAGATGGGACAGTGTCTAAAATAACTCCCTGCCTGCCCGCCCGCCCGCCTGGGGCTGCCTGCGTCACCACTGGTGGGTGAGACACCGGTGCCAGCCACCCCCACCCTGCAGGCTGCTATGACAACCCTGCTGGTGGGGAGAGGAGGGCACCCAAGGGTGCAGGGTGACTCTGGGACCCCACTGGGCCCCCTGGTCACCCCAGGCCTAGGGAGCAGGAATGGGGGGTCTGTGGGGCAGCATCTGCTGGTCTCTGGCATCCTGTGGGCGTTCTCCCTTCATGGCTGGACAAGGATTCTCCATCTGCCTGGAGTGCAGAGCTTCTGCCCTCATGGTGAGGAAGCCTCCTGGCCATGCAGGAGCTTCCCCTCTGCCCAGGGCCAGAGAATAGGCAGGGTAGAAGTTCCCCATTTTGGTTCTGATGGGTGAGGGGGACCTGCTGTGCCCCAGTCCCGGTCGAGAGCATCAGGCATCCCCCACCTCCACCATGGCCGTGTTTGTTCAGAGCTGTCTGCCCCTGCTCATCCTGCACACCCTGGCTGTGCCCCCACCCCTCCACCCGTGCCTCTGCCTGCACCAGGGAGGGCAGCAGGGCTGCAGGCAGGAGCTCTTTGCTGACAGTGAGGATTTTCTCCATGAATGGACAAACCACTGGCTAATCCTCTTGGCCAGGGGGCTGGGGAGCAAGTGTGGGGGGCTCAGAAGCCTGCTTCTGCTGTGGCTGGTGGAGGCAGGAGGATGCCAGTAGTGCCAGCAGAGCAGGACTGTCTCAATCCCCCTGGCTCCTTGCAGAGAAGCCAAAGATAAACATGTTTGAGGGGAGTGAGAGCAAGCTTTCCCCTTCCCAGGGTTATTTGCAGAGACCTTTGCATGTGCTGGGGCAGGGGGCAGGTTTTTCTCCTGCCTAAAGCACTGAGCCCCGTGGGAGGCAGCGGGGCCCAGGGTGGGAAGGGATCAGCCTTTCTCTGCTGTCCTTTTGCCTGCAAACTTCCAGCTGCCACAACCACCCACCTGCTCGCCAGCACTGCTGCTCTGTTCCTGTGCTGTCCTGCACTCTCTGGGCACCATCCTGGGCACCAACACTCCCAGCCCCTCTCCTGACAGCTCCCACCAGGATGGTGTGGAGGAGACCCCTGGCTTTGATCCCACAAGGTCATTAATGTTCTTCATCTGGAGCTGTGCCCCTGCTGGCTTTAAAATCTGGTGATTATTTTCTCTGGTGTGGGTTCTGGGCTTTCTCCTGCTTCGTGCCTGCCCAGTCACTGGGCTCTGCCATGCTGCTGGCTCTTCAGGGCAAGGCAAGGGACATCTCCAGAAGTTTTCCTCTGTACTGCCCCTTTGTCTCGTTTTTTGTCTTCACCTCCACACCCCTCCTTGCCTTTTGAATCCCACTGGCCCACAGCATGAATCTTTTTCAGCAGCTTTGCAAAAGCCCTATATGCCTGGTCACAGGAAAGGAAAAATTCCACCAGCAGCATCCATCTGCCTGCAGGCAAATAAAGGGGAGTGACAGGGCCATGGGAAGAGTGTTTCGGCTCAGGACAGGAGATGCCTGCTCTTGGGATGCTCCCTTCTCCCCCGTGTCCCAGTCTCTGGTTTCCCATGCCAGCTGGGCAGCTGCAGCTGGGATGCCTGGAGCTGCTTGGTGCCAGCCCCGGCTGCTTCTCTGCCCTGTGCCCAGCATGGGCTGGCACTGGGATGCAGAAGAGGCTCCTTGTGCAGCTCCATCCTGCCTGCTCCACCGCTCGTTTGTGCTCCTGTTCACTGTGGTCAGTGTCACCTCTGTGGGGCAGGGACAGACTGGAGCTGAGTGCAGGAGACCAGATGGCACAGTGGAACTGCCAGGCTGAACATCAGGAGCCATCAGAGATGTTCGTCCCACTTCTTGCATGACCTCTACTCCTGCTTCTCTTCACAATGCCCTCAGCACAACAGCCAGGCATTGGCAGGGATCAGGAGTGCTGCCCACATGCTGCCCACAAAGAACTACTCTTCCAGGGACCTCCACATCCCTGTTTGCTGCTGCAGGATTGCCAGTTGTTACTTTCCAGCCCTTTCTCCCGGTAATGAGTCTGCCTGGAATGCAGCAGGTGTCCAGAGCATTGGGGTCAAGCTGCCTGCAGTGGGTAGACAGGCAGGGAGCCCGTGCCAGCCCCTCTTTGGTGCCAGAGCTGGGCTTCTGTCCATGGTAAGGAGCATCTCAGCAGCACCATGCTGTGGTTTTGTGGTCAGGGCTGGATCCTGACCCCAGTTCCCACCCTTCCGCAGCCTGCCTTGCTGCTGTTGCAGGCAGGGCTGGGTTGTTCTCAGGTCAGAAATGGTGGACCCTTTCCGGGGGAGTAGAAGGCGTATCCAGTGTGGTAACAGAGGAGGAATTCAGAGCAGAAAGCATCTATATGCATAACACTACACATCTGGGCATCAGACACCACATTAGTGAGCTGCACCATGCCTGGGGCTACTCAGGAATGCCCCAGCCGGAATCTGGAGTGGGTCAGATCCCTGGCTAACTGCTGGGCAGAGCAGGCTGGGATGGAGAAAGCTCGGGGCTTATGGCTTCCTCATCCTTGGTGGTGACAGGGAGCAGCTAGGGCAGTGGGCATGGGAACTGTGCTGTGCAGGCCTCAATGTCACCTCAATGTCACCTAACATGGCTGAATCCCGTGATTACCCGCTGGTTTGGGTTTCTTCTGATGCATCTGTTATTTCAGAAAAAAACGCATCGTAAACGCTCTACAGGAGGAAAAAAACATCGCATGAGGAAGAGCAGTGATGCAGTCTCCAATTTCCATAGCAACGTCCTTTTCATCAGGGGATGACAAAAGCAGACTCTTGTTTCCGCTGGTGGTGTGACATGAGGCATTAATCACCCTGCTGGGGCTGGGGACCTGCAGAGGCAGGAGCCGGAGGGGCTCTAGGGCAGCCCTGACAGGGTTGCAGCTGCTCCCACCCCACAGGTGCCAGCATGGGAGCTTTGGACACGCTCCCCCAGCTGTGGGGAGAGGAAGGCTGTGACCTTCCTGTGCCAGTGCTGGGCTCCCATGGGCAGATGCCACAGCAGGAAGGAACCTGAGGGAAAGAGTAATGTCCCCCTCACTATGTCCAGCAAGATGTTTTTGGGCAAGGCTCTGCCCTGTTCCCTGGGCTCTGCTGGCCTTGGCACCCACCTCCTCTGCTTTCACTGTTGGGGTCTGGGGGTTCTGGACCCATCTTCAGAGCTGGAAGAGTCCCAGTCCACCTTCCAAGACTGTTTTGGACTGAACCCCATCACCTTTCACCCCTCCCACATGAAGGGGGGAAGGAAGGGGGCAGGAGTACCATGGGTGGCTGGTGGCCTCATGTTCCCATCTCTTTGTCCCTAGCTATCCTGAACCCAAAACAGCCCAAAGAGACACCAAAAAGCTTCAGCTTTGACTATTCCTACTGGTCCCACACAACGGTAAGCATTGGGACACCTGATCCCTCCTAGAGGGCTTGGCTGGGGAGAGGCAGGAGGGCCTCCTCGCCAGATTTCTCCATGTCCCCCTCCTCTGTGCAGCCTGCAGACATCAACTATGCATCCCAGAAGCAAGTGTACCGGGACATTGGCGAGGAGATGCTGCAGCACGCCTTTGAAGGCTACAACGTGTGCATCTTTGCCTACGGGCAGACGGGAGCTGGGAAATCCTACACCATGATGGGCAAGCAGGAGAAGGACCAGCAAGGCATCATCCCTCAGGTATGGCTGGGGAAAACTGCCTGTCCCCCTGGTACCAGAGGGATGCCCAAAGGAAAAGCAGAGCTGAGAGGAAAGAGGGCAGCAGGGTGGGAGTGAGGCCGGGTTTTGCCAAGGTCTAATATAGCACTACCATGACAGTGAGCTGGCATGGCTCCACTGTGGAGTGGGGGGCCAAGGAGGGTCATCCAGACTGTCCAGGACTGGATGGACTATGGTCTGGCCACACAAGGTGTCCAAGTGCTGAGCTGCTTACTGAGAGCTGCTGCATGCTGGCCCAGCAGGACACCGAGAGGCTCTGGGGATGCTGACACTCCATATCAGCATGGGGGCTCTGCCAGCTCCCCAGGAGCCATCCCCTCACTCATTGGCTGGTTTTTGGGGTGAAAAGGTAGAAATCCCCACAGCCTGGGCATCCCAGGCAGGAGCATCCTGCTGGCAGGGGGCTGAGCTCTGCTCTTCTGTCCGCAGCTGTGCGAGGACCTCTTCTCCCGCATCAATGACACCACGAATGACAACATGTCCTATTCTGTGGAGGTAGGCACCCCTCTGCCTGCCCAGCCCACTTCCAGCCTCCCACCTGGCTCCACAGGTTGTGCCAGTGTGCAGACCCCTCTTTGGGGGGTGCCTGGGAGGCTCATTCTGCTAGCTCTGCCCATGCCCTCTACTCTAGGTGAGCTACATGGAGATCTACTGCGAACGTGTGAGGGACCTCCTGAACCCCAAGAACAAGGGGAACCTGCGGGTGAGGGAGCATCCCCTTATGGGTCCATATGTTGAGGACCTTTCCAAGCTGGCTGTGACCTCCTACAATGACATCCAGGACCTTATGGACTCTGGAAACAAAGCCCGGTGAGTTGGAGAAGGAGGAGGAGATGGACAGGGTTTGGAAAGCTTGCAGACACTTCTAGAAGGTCTTGCTTCACTTCCTTACTTTGCCAGTCCAGCTGCTCTGGAGGTGGCAGTCCCCTTCTCGCTGAGTGTTGGGCACCCCCATTTGCTGTCACCTTAGCTTCTTCCTGCTTTCCAAGTGCACTGGAGACACCAGGGAAAGGCCTGAACTTGTGCACATCTTCTCCCAGAGTCCTCCCTTGTCCTCCAGACTTGCCTTCTCACTGTGTACCCTGTCCTGGCATGAGCCCTGGCCCTGTCCCCAGCCACTCCAGTGTCCCTTGCAGAGTGTCACACTTCCCTGTCCTGCTCTCCCTGCAGCACAGTGGCTGCTACCAACATGAATGAGACCAGCAGCCGCTCCCACGCCGTGTTCAACATCATCTTCACACAGAAGCGGCATGATGCCGAGACAGACATCACCACTGAGAAGGTGAGAGCAGAGCCTGAAGGACTCGGGACAACCCACGTGGATCCAGAAAGGACTTTCGTGTTCTTTCATCAGCACTTGGGACAAGGTGGTGTGGCCTGATGGAGGGTTGGAGCAGGAGGGAGATAAGTCCCAGGCACATGCTAGGATCGTGGTCCCTTGAGGGACTGGCCTCTGGACAGGATATTTGGCAGCTGGTGCCCTTCAGCCCTGCCTGCAAGGATATTAGCCCTGCTCCTGACCAAATCCTGCAAGGATGATCCTGCAGAGCCCACTGCTGCCCTCTGAACAGTGTCATCCTGCGAGAGGTTTTGGCTTCATGCTGGGCAAGGTTTGCTGTGCCCACAGGGCTGACAGCCTCCCCTCTGCCTGCAGGTCAGCAAAATCAGCTTGGTGGACCTGGCCGGGAGCGAGCGAGCTGATTCCACAGGCGCCAAGGGCACAAGGCTAAAGGTGAGAGCTGACCTGAGGTCCCCTTCTGCTGGTGGGGGCACCAAGTCCTCCTCCCTCACCCCCAGCCAAAACATCTTCCCTTGCCTCGTTCCTTGCCCACTGCACTGCCAAAATCCTTGATGAGATTGTGTTTGAAAGCTGCCTAGTGCCAGTTTCACCAGGGTCCATGAGGCCCAGCTGGGAGGTGCTGGTTACCCAGTAAGACCAGTTGCTCTTTGCTCACACCATACTGGATATTCCTCTTTTTCTCCTGGGCTTTAATGTGGCTCTGAAATGGGGCCTGAGCATCTGGGGTTTTCCTCTTCTAACCAGGAAGGAGCAAACATCAACAAGTCCTTGACCACTCTGGGGAAAGTCATCTCTGCCCTGGCTGAAATGGTAGGTAGCCAAAACACAAACAGCGGCACTGGGGGGAAATGGGCTCGGGCCAGCAGGGATGGGCTCAGCTCTGAGGGATGGAGCATCCCAGCTCCACGGGATGGAGCATCCCAGCTCCGAGGGATGGGCAGACACATCCCAAGCTGCCTCTGCGGCTGGGACAAGCTGGGCTGGTGAAGGTGCCATCTACATGGGGACCCGTGCCACTCTCTACTTGAGGGCCAGGGATCTGTGGTGGGTGCCAAGGAAAGAAGCAGCTCCCTTAAAACAGTCTCTCCTCTTCCTTTGCAGGATTCAGGGCCGAACAAGGTAGGTGCCCAGGCTGGGTGGGTAAGAGGGTATTGGTTTTTAGCACTGCGAGTGGGTGGGAGTGGTTTTCAGGGTGGTTTGGGAGTGAGACAGTGCCTGGACTCAAGCCATTCTTCTCCTGAGGGTGGTTTGGGAGTGAGACTGTGCCTAGACTCAAGCCATTCTTCTCCTGGGGGCTGGCAGAATCTTCAGCCTCCTCCTCCCTCTGGGACTTTCAATACCCAGCCTTAAACAACCCTCCCAGCTCAGGGCATTTCACAGGCAGGACCCGTGGACCTGGGCAAAGATGCCCAAGGTTGCAGTGGCTGGGCAGAGTCATCCTCCTCCAGGTCCCCATGGTTGGGGACTGGCTGTCACCTTCCCTTTGAGGAGAGCAGGCAGCTTGACAGCCCTTCCCTTTGCTCTCCATCCCCCAGAACAAAAAGAAGAAAAAGACAGATTTCATCCCATACCGAGACTCGGTGCTGACCTGGCTGCTGCGGGAGAACCTGGGTGAGGACATCTGGGGGGTGTGGTCTGGTGGTGGGCATGGCTGCCAAGCAGTGTGACAGGGGGCACAGGGACCAGCATCTCCCTCATGGGTGTATCTTCCTGGGCAGGAGGCAACTCCAGAACTGCCATGGTCGCTGCTCTTAGTCCTGCTGACATCAACTACGATGAGACCCTCAGCACCCTCAGGTAGGAAGAAGTGCAGTGTTCAAGAACAGGGGAGGCTGTCTGGGGCCCAGGCACTGCCACATGTGGATTGTCTTGGCAGTGGGATCCTCCAAAGGATCACCTGCTGGAGGGGCTCTGCAGCACTCTTGCTTGCCCAGCAGCTGGGGTTTTGCCCCTGTTCTCACTGCTGTTCAAGACCCTGCCCTTCCCTAGGTACGCTGACCGCGCCAAGCAGATCCGCTGCAATGCTGTCATCAATGAGGACCCCAACAACAAGCTCATCCGGGAGCTGAAGGACGAGGTGGCACGTCTGCGTGACCTTCTCTACGCCCAGGGCCTCGGGGACATCATTGACAGTAGGTACCACGGTTGCTCTCTGCCAGTGGCTCCAGGCAGCGATGGGCTGAGGTCCCGCCAGCCTGCAGGGCTGATGTCCCCACAGCCACCCTGCATCCTGCTCCACCGGCCCCACGGCAGCATCATGCTGCCTCTGGTGAGCCCCTGCATGCATGTTCACAGCCCTCAATCCCCTCCTGTCACGGGGGGAGCTGCTTTCTGCCCAGCAAACCTTCCCTTCTTCCCTTCCACCCACCATCTTCAGCATCCAGCACCCAGCAGAGGTGCCAGGAAGGTGTTACTGGGACTGCACATGCCCATGGGCTCCCCTCCCTGTGCTGTCCTACTGAGATGAACCCCCTCTTGTTCTGTTCTCTCTGTCTTACCCCCGCTCCCTGCCCTCTCTTTCTCTCTTAGCCCATCCTGCTGCAGGAGGATCCAAATGTGTGTATTCCCCATCACTGGTACTCTCTATTGCTTCCCGGCTTTTTGGAGATACAGGCTGTGCCCAGGGGCACCTGTGCAGCATGGGGAAGGGCTCCCGCAGCCAGCCCCTGCTGATGGAGCCTGCAGGCTGCCCATCCTCAGGGAGCTGGCACAGGGGACAGTGGCAGAGCTGTGGTTAGCACCTGGGCTTGGAATAGTGCTGAAGGGACCAGTGTCCTCCCACTTGGCCATGCCAAGGGCCCAGTCCACACGGGGACCTCCTCCTTCATGCTGTTGTGATGTTTCCTGTTGCTGCTGCTGCTGCTGCTGCTGCTGCTTCTGCTGGTGCTGTGTCTCACTGGGACTGGAGCCTGGCACGGCACTCGGGGGGGATGGAATGGCTCTCTACTGGTGGGGTGGGGGGTGGTGGTGGCCAGGAGGGTTTTGCCCATGGATAAGCACCATGGCCTCGTCCCACCCCAGGTCAGGCAGTGCAGCCAGGCTATGGCGAGCCTGCTGAGGAGACAGGGGCCTGGTTGTCCCCTCCTGGCTCAGCTTCCCTGGATGTGGGCCAATGGAGATGGATGATAATCCTGTACCTCCTAACCTGTGCCCTGCCTGCCTCTGGCACAGTGCTCTGAGACCCAGTGACTGCTCAGGGCTGGAGGAGCATCTCTGATACCTGGGTCCTAAGCCATCACAGCTGGTGCTTGGGGTGCCAGCTGGCAAGCACCACTACCTGTAGTCCTGGCTTTGCTCTCTGGCTGCCTGGCCAAGGTGCTGCTCCAGCAGGCCATGGGCTTCCTTTGAGCAGATCCTGTGAGGGAATCCTGCCACTTCTCCTGCCCTGTCTACCTGACCCCTTTGTAGGGCAGAGGGCCACTCCCTCTCATCCCCTTCCCTTCTCATTCTCTGCTCCCAGATCTGGTTAATCTGGGGCATCTGGGCAGGGAAAACCACCCAGGCTGTATGAGATGGAGAGGGTGACAGAGGCAGTGGCACGTACTTGGGGAGGACATTTGATCCCAGACCCGATGGATGCAGGACCCGGTGTTGCAAAATAGTGTCCCTGGGAGCCCAGGAAGGCTGCTTCCAGCATCTGCTTCACCAAACAGCCCTGTTCCCTGAGGGGCTGCCTGGGCTGGGGAAGAGAGTGCCTGCCCTTGCCCTGTTGCTGTCTGTGCCGCTGTGCTGCTGCCTGTGCCTTTTCCTGTAATTCCTGGCTTTTTTCTCGATGCACCGGCCACTCTTTTTTTTTTTCCCAACAGCTTTTCTTGTCTCAATCTTTCTCTGTCATCCTGTCTGTGTGTCTTTCCCCGGCCCATCCCTCCTTCCACGCCCATAGATGTGTCCGACTTTGAGAACAATAATGATGCTAGAGGGGCAGAGCTGAGTCACCGCCATGACAATCTCTCCACAGTGACCAACGCCATCGCTGGGATCAGCCCCTCTTCCTCCCTCTCTGCCTTGTCCAGCCGCGCTGCCTCGGTTGCCAGCCTCCACGAGCGCATCATGTTTGCTCCGGGCAGCGAAGAGGCAATTGAAAGACTCAAGGTGAGAGGCTGGTGCCCTGCAGAGTGAAGGGCTCAGCTCGATGCGCTGCGGCTTGCAGAGGGAGCTCGATGTTTTCTGGAAACCCATGAAGGGTGATCCTCGTGGGAAGCAATACTCGGATGTGCTCTTGCAGAGTGGACAGACTTAGAGCTTGCCCATACTGAGGGTTTGGGTGTTGTAGGGTCTTCCTGGTGCTGCCTTGCGGGGCACGGCTGCCTTTGACCTGCGGGAGAGGTGCTCCAGGCTTGGGATGGGATGAGTGCTCCTGGTCCAGCATGGTGCAGGAGTGGGCTGGCAGCAAGGGAATGGAGAGGCTGGTCTTTGTGCCTTGCTCTTTGAAGATGGGACTGATGAAACGATGTGGGTGAAATGCTGCTGCAGCTTATCTGAACAAGCCTGGAAGTGGGACCAGTGTCCCACTGAAGCGTGCTGGGCGGAACTGGGCAGAGTGGTCAGCTATGCTGCCCACGGGATACACTAACCCCCTGTTTAACCCACACTTGCCAGGAAACAGAGAAGATCATTGCAGAGCTGAATGAGACGTGGGAGGAGAAGCTGCGCAGGACAGAAGCAATACGGATGGAGAGGTGGGTGGGCTGGGGTGGAGTGGGTCAGGATGGGATGGGACAAGGTGGCGTTCCCTGGGCATTTCCCATCCTCTGCACTTTGCTAGAACAGTTGAGTTCCTGGGGCAGCCAAACAGTTTGAATGTCCAGCCAGACCCTGGCTTGCCCCCTGGGCACCCCAGTACCCACCATGTCAGCCTGCACAGAGCTGGACTGCTCTGAAAAACCCACCTGAATTATGGCGAGAGCTGTAGCAAGCCCTACATTGCAATCCATGGGACAAACCATGGGCTTCCATGCTAGTGCTGGCCCCAGGGGCGCACGGAGTTTTGACAGGCTCTTCTTTCCCTTGCTCCTTCAGGGAAGCGTTGCTGGCCGAAATGGGGGTGGCCATGAGGGAGGATGGAGGCACCTTGGGTGTTTTTTCGCCTAAAAAGGTAGGATCATTCTATTCTCTTGTTCCTGGGGACTGGTTTTTACCCCCACAGCTCCCTTCTGATACACTCTGTCACAGCTGGCCAGCCCCACGTACTTCACTAGCCATTTCTTGGCTCTGAAACCTATGGGGGAAATCCCAGCATTGACCCTGCTGGGTACAAACATGGGTAGAATCACATGGATAAATGTCCAGCCCCCATTGCTGGGGTGCTGTCCCTCTCCATGAGGGTGTTTGCTGGTGCTCACTCTCTTGGACTTCAGTGTTAACTTATAAAAATTCATAGTTTCAGATATTTAAAATTGCTGGCCCTGAAACCAGCAAGTGCTCACTAAGAAATGTGGGTGGGCGAATATTCCATCTCTTTATTGCTTGTAGCATTTGGCTTGGCCAAACCTCTTAAGTGTGTGTGTCCCCAGCTCAGGTGGTGATAAAGACTTCTCAGCCTTCCCCTTGTGTGGCCCAGTTGACTTTTAGGATAAACTTGTACACTGTTGTCTTTGTTTCCTGTCCCAGCTGCTGCCTGTTAGGACTCCAGACCTTTGGGTAGGAAGCATGGGGGTTTATTCCCCGAAGCAGGTTGGTCTTGGAGGTGGGGCATTGCTGTGGTGGTCTTGGTGCCTCCTTGCTCTTCAGCTATCTGGCAGGTGGAAACTCTTCTGACTTCTCCAGTGGCTGGTGAGGAAAGTTAGTGTTGATAGTGTGCAAACTCCATTTGGTTATGGGCATTGCACTTTACTGTGTGCCGTGGCTGGCGTGGTTACGGCTCCAGGAGCTCAGCTGAAGGTCACCACCAGCTTTACAAATCTGGACAAAAACTGCAAGTGAAGGAGTCTCAGTCCCCAGGGCCGTATGTCTGCCCAGAGGGGCCAGAGCTTAAATGTGACAGCCAACTTCTGCCAGCCACCATGGAGAAGAGCCCACCTTTCCCTTGACCTGCAGCTCTGCTGCCCTGTTTGGAGTGAGTCTCTGCTGTCAGCCAAGGCTTGTGGCACCTTGGTGAGGGGACCCCTCTGCATGCTGGGTCTCAGCAGGCTGATGTGGTGTTCCTTACAGCCACTATTATTCTGTCTGGGAAACTCAGAACTTCTCCCACTGTTACTCCTGGGACTGCCCTTGTTCCCTGAAGAGGGTGTAATCACAGCAGCTTAGCTGGCTGTGGCCAGAGAGGCCTGTGGCTGCGGGAGAAATTTTCCTCTCATCAAGAACAAAGTGGTTTGTGACCCAGGAGAAGAAAGGGATGTGAGGGACCTGCTAAGAAGAAGACCAGAAAGCGAAATTCAGCCTGCAGATAGGGCTTCAGGTCTGCACTGCTTTTGGATGAACCTCTGGGACCTGCTCTTTTGGATGCATCATCTGGTGTACAATCAGTGGAGGAAAATGGGCAATTTTACTTCCTTTTTGACCTGGCAGAGGGCAGGGTTAGATTAGGTATTGGGAAGAAATTCTTCCCTGTGATGGTGATGAGGCCCTGGCACAGGTTGCCCAGAGAAGCTGTGGCTGCCCTGGCCCTGGAATTGTTCAAGGCCAGGTTAGATGGGATTTGGGGCAACCTGGTCTAATGGAAGATGTCCCTACCCACGGCAGGGGGGTAAAACGAGATGCGTTTTTATGTCCCTTCCAACCCAAACCATTCCATGATTCTGTAATACACAGCACAGGTGAGAAGGATCCTGCCCCAGGAGACTCTGAGCCATATCAGGGATTCCCTATGGGAAGGTTTTGGCTCTGTGTTGAGCCTGTTTGGAACATGAATTTTCAAAGGTGGCCAGAGGAAGGGTAACTAGGACTCAGCCCCGGGAGGAGGAAAGCAAGGAAACTTGTGGAAGCAGGGCATCCTCATGGCAGCCTCTCAGTTCTCTGCAGTCCCCTGGAAAAGGACCCGTCTGGACGGGTCACCCTGAAGATACAGAGGGCAGGAGGGCCTGTGCAGAGGCAGCCTGCAGTGCTGTTGAGCTCCCACCCTCCTCCAGAGCATCCCTCAGTGCCTGGGCAGGCAGGGCACACAGGGATGGCTCCTTGTTTGTCTCTCCCAGACACCGCACTTGGTCAACCTGAACGAGGACCCGCTCATGTCCGAGTGTCTTCTCTACTACATCAAGGATGGGATAACAAGGTGAGGGCAGGTCCCATGGAGCGGTGGGAGCATTGTCCTTGTCTCAGTGCCTGACTTCCCCAGGTGGGCAGCGGGGTGACAGCTGTCCCCAGCCTGGGCACTGTTCCCAGGGCATCCCCAAAGTGCATCCCCAAAGTGCAAATCCCCAAGATTTTGGTCTTGCAGTGCACCGAGGGTTGCTCCTGTCAGCTCCAAGGATGGGGCTGGGGGGAGACTCAGGAGGGGCTGCTTTGTGGAAGGACTGAGCTAGGTTTCTCCTGCAGGGTTGGCCGGGAAGATGCTGAGAAGAGGCAGGACATCGTTCTCAGCGGGCACTTCATTAAAGAAGAGCACTGCCTGTTCCGCAGTGACACCAAAACTGGTGGTGAAGGTATTTCTTGTCTGGAGGGGCTTCACTGCCCTGGGAACCCATCCCTCTGCATGTCCTCAGCACCTGCCCCCAGCTGATTGCCCTGCCCTCCTCAAACTAGTAGGACTTTACTGCATGGCTATGGCCTCTCCATGCTTCCAGATGAGCTACATCCCTCATGGCTGGGAGGGGAGCTCGTGCAAGGCATGTGGGAGCAAAGCAAGGTGAGGAGATCAGGGCAGGATGGCTGAGCAGACTGTTGGTGATTCCCCTGCTCAAGATGTGGAGCAGAGTCCACCCCCCAAAATGGCAGGAACCTGGGTGTGAAGTGGCTGTGAGAGATGAGCCTGGGGAGGATGGAGTTGCCTTCTGGAGGCTCTGCTCTCCTCTCATGTGCAGTCTCCAGCTGCCCTTAGTCCTTGGGACTGCTCTGATTAACATCAGGTTGGCTGAGCCTGTGAGCTACCCACGGTGTGGGTGCTGCTGGTGGGTACCAGCCACACCTGGGGTGCTGCCTGGGGCTGCTCTCCCTTTCTGAGGCTGCTGGAGCAGCAGAGCAGGAGATGCAGGATTTATCCCTCACCTTCACTCCCCTCTCCCCTTCCCGCCGTCTCCACAGTGATTGTGACCCTGGAGCCCTGTGAAGGTGCTGACACCTACGTGAACGGCAAGAAGGTGACGGAGCCCAGCATCCTGCGCTCAGGTGGGTCCCTGGGGCTGCCCCAACCCACCTTCCTCCCTCCCATGGGGGCCCTGCGCTTGTCCCACGTTAAACCCACACCTTTCCCCCACCCCTTGCACATCACTGCAGGAAACCGCATCATCATGGGCAAGAGCCACGTCTTCCGCTTCAACCACCCCGAGCAGGCTCGGCAGGAGCGGGAGCGGACCCCGTGCGCCGAGACCCCCGCAGAGCCTGTGGACTGGGCTTTTGCCCAGAGAGAGCTGCTGGAGAAGCAAGGCATTGACATGAAACAGGAGATGGAGCAGCGGTGAGAGCATGGGCTGAGGTGCTGGGGAGTTGGGTGTTCACTTCCAGGTTGGTCATCCTCTCCTTCCCCATTTCCACCTAGGCTCCAGGAACTGGAGGACCAGTACCGGAGGGAGCGGGAAGAGGCAAATTACCTTCTGGAGCAGCAGAGGCTGGTAGGTGGCCAGGACATGGCTCCTTCTCAGGCTGCCTAGACGACTGAAGTCCTGGCAGATGTTTGTGTAGGGTGGATTTGTGTTCTAAAAACAAGGGCAAATCTGTTGTTCCTGGAGCTGTCAGCACAAACACCCATCCAGAGGAGGGAGGAGGCTGTGCTCCTGCAGGGAGGAGGAGTGCGGTGTGGCAGCATGGAGGAAGGTCACACCAGTGAGTTGCATCACCCCTCTTCCTGTCTCCCCCAGGACTATGAGAGCAAACTGGAGGCTTTGCAGAAGCAGATGGATTCTAGGTATTACCCTGAGGCAAATGAGGAGGAGGAAGAACCTGAGGATGAAGGTGAGGGCTGGGAGCCACCACAAGGTTTTGATGCTCGCTGTGGGAGCATGAAGAGTGAACTGGGTGGGTCGATGTCCTGTTAGTGTGGTGACTGTCCCTCCCTGTCCCCACAGTGCAGTGGACAGAGCGGGAATTCGAGCTCGCCCTCTGGGCCTTTAGGAAGTGGAAGTGGTACCAGTTCACCTCGCTCCGTGACCTGCTCTGGGGCAACGCTATCTTCCTCAAGGAAGCCAATGCCATCAGCGTGGAGCTGAAAAAGAAGGTGGGTGGCTACTTTCTGGCTCTCTGCAGCACCCACAGCAGAGGCCATGAGAACAGGCAGCCAGGAAGTGCTGAGGACGGGCTGCCAGAGTCAACACATGAAGCCCTCTGCCCTCCCAGGTGTCTCACTACCCCCTCTGCCCCTCTCCAGGTCCAGTTCCAGTTTGTGCTCCTCACAGACACGTTGTACTCACCTCTCCCTCCCGACCTGCTGCCTCCCGATGCTGCCAAGGACCGGGAGAAGAGGCCGTTCCCCCGGACCATTGTGGCTGTAGAGGTGCAGGACCAGAAGAACGGGGCAACACATTACTGGACCCTGGAGAAGCTGAGGTGGGTGAGAGATGGCTGTGCTGAGAGGGTTTGGGTGCCCACAGCCCTGTGTCTCACTGGCACCATCGGCATCCCCTCTCCCTGCAGGCAGCGCCTGGACCTGATGCGTGAGATGTACGACCGAGCAGCAGAAGTGCCTTCCAGTGTCATTGAGGACTGTGACAATGTGGTGACTGGCGGAGATCCTTTCTACGACCGCTTTCCCTGGTTCAGGCTGGTCGGCAGGTGAGCGCTTTGGCTCCTTCGAAGCGTGGCTGGGACCCATAGATAGTCCTGCAGGAGGATACGCTGCCAGCGCTGCCCACCACGTTCATCCCCCTGTGGGACTGCAGTGTGATGGCTCTCCTCCGTGTTGGCTGCCAGCACCCCAAGGGACCCACGAGCTGCTGGCCGTGCTCCTGCTGCCTGCCATAACCCAGTGCTGAGAGCCACGGGCTCCAGGCTTGGGGGGTGTGGGGGCCGTGGCTGTGCAGCAGGCAGAGAGCCTGTGCTGTTGTGACCTCCACCGCGGTGGGCATGTGTCCCTGTGCACGCGCTGGTGTCTGAGCATCTGTCTGTACAGTATGTGCCGCGTGTTTCCGTGCGCTTCCTGCACACTGGTTGGAAGGGTGCAGTGCCAGCAATGAAGATGGGCCACCCTGGAGAAGGCTGGGGCAGGGGCAGGGCAGGGGGAGCAGGGGGCTGAGCTGCGTGGCCTGGAGGCATTCCCCCGTGCTGTAGCACGTGGAGGGATTCTCTCCAGCAGCAGGGGTAGTGGCGAGCCTTGTGCCACCTGCTCTGTCCCTGCGTTCCCTGCAAAGCCAGGAAAGGGAGTCCCCAACATCCACACTGGTTCCTTGGGTTGCTCTTTTGTCTGGCTGTTGGTGGCTTTAGAGATGCACCAGATGGGCAGGTCTTTGTTCTCAATGTCGCTTGATTTAAGCAGACAAAAAACCCATCCCAAAACCTAACCAAGAAAAAACAAAAAAAGCAAAATTCCTGTTCTTTCTGTTTGGAACAGCTGGTGTTAACATGTCTTCTATCTTGTTGTACTAACCTTAGTTCAGATATCTCTGGCTGCAACAGCTCTCCTCTTTTCAACACATGCATGAGCGAGCGCATGGCTGATCTCACCCCCTCCCCTACCTTCTCGAACCCCGACTCCGACATCACCGAGCCTGCTGACGAGCAGCACCAGGGGCAGGAGGAGGAGGAGGAGGAGGAGGAGGACCTGGAGGAAGACATCTTTCCGGAGTGCCCGCTGTGTGATGGCCGGGATCCATTTTACGACCGCTTCCCCCTGTTCAGTTTAGTAGGAAGGTTGGTGAGGTTTTAGGAGAGCATGCCGGGAAGGACCTAGCTCTTTCGCATGAGGGAACTGCTTTTGGACACGACTCCCACCTCCGGGGCATCCCGGAGGTGCAGGGGGTGGCCGGCTGGGATTGCCGCCAAGCCCGGGCGCCTGGCGGGGTGGTGAGGTTCCCACTGAGGTAGGGCTGTGAGAAGCATAGCGGTGGCAAGGGATGGCAGGGGAAGGCGGATGGTGCCTCCCTTTATGTGGGTACCTTTTTGGGGGAGCCCCTGAGAAGAGGAGCTCTGCTGTGTCTCCATCACCGAAGGAACTGGGGGAGCCAGCAGGGGGTCTTGGTCCTGGGCGTTTCTGTCCCAGGAAGGACCACCTCCCACCCGGCTTGGGATGACCCTATGGTGCCTCTGACTGGGGACACACAGGCACTTCAAAACCCTGTGTGCCTCTGGCACTGGCTTGGCTGTCCTGGCTGCGTTGGTCAGTGTGAGCCCCCCTGAATTTGGAGGCTTGGATGTCCCCAAGTGGTTGGGGGGGATGAAGCTGAGGGGAGTGAATGGAGAGCCAGGTACAGGACAGAGTGCCAAAAGCAGTGTTTGCTCTTCCCGGCTCTAGCCAGTGCTTGGCTTGGGGCCATACCTGCCAGCTTGGCATAGGAGATGTCCAGGGAGGTTGTGGGGACCTGGGTGTAGGCTCCAGCTCCTCTTTAGCTGGAGCCAAGGACAAGAACTTTGATTGATCCTACCTGTTGGCTGGAGATCCCCTTGGTCTCCATCAGTCTTGGCCTGGAGAAGCCCACCAGCTGCCCCAAACCTGGCTATGCCACCAAACCTGGAGCCATCTGCCCATCCCTAGAATGGTATGTGGAGCTGCCAGCTTTCTCTGGGGTTTTCCCAAGGGGATGTGCACCAGGAGCTGTTCTGAGAGCCTTTGCCTCAGGCAGGGGCTCCCTGACTGGGGTGAGCTGGGGCTCCTCTTCCTTGGTGTGCCAGAGCCAGGCAGCATGGTGGGAAGGAGGGACTAGAGCAGGCAGAGAGGGTGGAGGTGGGGTAAGAGTCCTGCAGCCTCAGACCGAAAGAGCTGGGTTCTTCCCCTTTTATTTTCTTTTTTCCTTTTTCCTTATTTAAAAGAAAAAAAATACCAAAACAACCCCAAAACTCTCAAGGGCACCTCAAAAAACCAAATAAGGCCCTGTGGCAGCAGCCCCACTCCATGCCGGGGGCATGTTCCCCAGAGCTCGGTGCCTCCTGACTTCTTTTGAGTCTGCCCTGGGTTTGGCTCCCCGCGCAGCAGCTCCGCCGGCCACATTTCTTGTGAAGTGTGCTTGGATTGGTTTATGATTGGATCCTTGTCTTTATTTTTTTTTCTTTCTTTCTTTCTCTTTCTTTCTTTCTTTCTTTTTCTTTCTTTCTTTTTCTTTCTTTCTTTCTTTCTTTCTTTCTTTCTTTCTTTCTTTCTTTCTTTCTTTCTTTCTTTCTTTCTTTCTTTCTTGTCTGTCTCTCTTTCTGTCTTTCTGTCTTTCTGTCTCTCTTTCTCCCTCTCTCTCTCTCTCTCTTTCTTCTTTCTCTCTCTCTCTCTTTCTTGCTTTCTTTCTTTTTTCAACTTTTTTTATTTTGGTTATTTTAGGGTTTTTTTTATTCTTTTTTTAGCTGCTGGCTCTATCTCTTCAAAGCTTTAGCAAAAATTGGGGTTATTTCACTTTTGTCTTCCTTTGGAAAGGCTTTTCTTTGATCTGAGCATGCCATCTTTGCACCTCACCAATCTTGTGGTTAGTGTCCCTGCCCTCCTTCCTCTAGTGATACACTTGTCCCCCTCCTCCCTGCCTGCCCCACCTCCCTCCCACTCTTCCCTGCCCTCTCCAGTCCTCCGCTTCCACACCAGCTGCCCTGTGATTTTGGGTGGGTGGGCGCACACCCTGCGTGTCTGAGAGCTCCCTGTGGTCACAGGGCTCTGCCCCAGGCATGAGGTCCTTCTGGGAAGCCCTGGCATGGTCCGACCATTTGTTCCCACTGGCATCTGAGAAGAGATGGGTTGAGATGGGCCCATCAGGAGATAATGATCTGGCATCACCTGCTTCGACAACTTGAGTCCTTTGAGATGCTTTGGGTGGAAAAAGCCTCGAGGAGCAGTTGAAGGTCAATAGGAGTCACCAGAGCAGGGGGAATCTCCAGACTTGGGGGTCAGGGTGCAAGTGCAGGGCTGCAAGAGCCCCCTGGGCACTTCGGGGTGCCGTTGAATATGAAGATTCCTGTGAGGCTGGGATGAGCAGCACAGCAGCCACCTGGAGATGCAAGCCTCATGGGAGCCTCCTGAAGCAGAGGTGTCCCGGCCAGCCCCCAGCACCATCCCACCCCACAATGCCCAACGACACTGCACATCAAGATGCTGGCGGGTGCCACAGGGAGAGGTTCCGGGCACCCCACCGCTGCCAGCTTGCACCTCTTGGCAGGGAGCTCAGTGCCAATGGTGACTTGTCACTGTGGAGGGTACAGCATGCCACCATGGCCAGAGCTGGATGACCATTGGAAGCTGGCGGTGAGGTGGAGGGAGGCAGCAGGAGTACCCAAAACACTTGAGAAACAGAGAGCAGTGGCCTGACAGGAGGTGCTGACAGAGACATGGTGCAGCCATCGTGTTGGACTCTGGCGTGGCACCTCGCCATGGTAGCGTCGGTGACCTGGATGCTGCAAAGGAGAGCAGGGAGGCTCAGACTTGCCAGGCATGCCGTCCATCCCTGTGATGTGCTGGCAGGTGGCCCGGGACCCCGAAGCCATATGTGTGAAGGGATGGGGAGGGGGGATGCACAACCTGCCGCCAGCCACACCACGCAGCCTCCCTCCCACTGGTCTGCAACACTGCAGGCAGAGCCAGGGCCAGGAACCCCCAGCAGGTTCACCTCTGGAGGTCCAGGATCTTGTCCTCTCACCTCCTTCACTCCTGACAGCCTCCATCTCCCTCGTCACCCTTCCTTCCCCCTGTCTTGCCCCTGTCCTCCCCGTGGTGACTCCGCAGCTGGCCCCTAGTCGTGTTGCAGCACCTCCTGCCCAAGTTCTCCAGCTCTCTACCACAGAGAAGGTCCTCTTGCCCTACGGCTTCACGGTGGCACCAGCGCAGCCCTCTCCCCTCCTGCCTGCCATGGAGGTGACAGTCGGAGAGGTCTGCAAGTCTGGTGTGTTCTGTGGTGTTGTCCATGGCGTGTGCCACCCTCCTGCCCACCCTCCTGCCCGCGGCACGCTGCCTGCCCGCTGCCCCCAGCCCCTTCGCCTGGCCCTGGCTGCCTTCTCTTTAGTTTTGCTTTGCAGCGCTGCGGTCGTGCCCTGAGCAGTGACCTGGGATCCCGGCCGCTGCCGGCCACGCCAGCCGTGCCTGGGGACTCACGGGTGGGAGCAGTGACCGCTCTCCCCCCTGTTGTGTGTCCCCCCCTTCTCTGGCAGGGCTTTTGTCTACCTGAGCAACCTCCTCTACCCCGTGCCCCTGGTCCACCGCGTGGCCATCGTCAGCGAGAAGGGCGAGGTGAAGGGCTTCCTGCGCGTGGCTGTCCAGGCCATCTCAGGTAGGAGGGACCCCCCTTCCCGCCAGAATGTGCCCTTGCATCCCCTGCACCCTCTCTGCTGGCTCACCCCCATTCCTCCTTCAGCGGATGAAGAAGCCCCTGACTATGGCTCTGGTGTGCGGCAATCAGGGACAGCCAAGATCTCTTTTGACGACCAGCACTTTGAGAAGGTAAGGTGGGGCCAGCTCTTGGTGGATGCCCATGGACCCCAGACCCCTGCCTGCCACCTCAAAGCTTCCCCACAGGGACCCCCAGGCTCCCAGAGGTGGAGGGAAGGGAATGTGCTCTTGGTCCACCAAGCAGACCAAGGCCTCAGGCACCCACTGGTGCATCCTCCTCTTGCACGTGTCCCGGGGGGCTGCCATGGGGTGGGAGAGGAGAGATGGAGGTGCCTGGGTGCTTGGGATGTTGGCGGTGGCACAAGCGGGACCACCTTGGGGACCACCAGCATCCCTGAGCCCTGCTCCCGGCACAGTTCCAGTCAGAGTCGTGCCCAGCTGTGGGGATGTCTCGCTCGGGGACCTCTCAGGAGGAGCTGCGCATAGTCGAAGGTCAGGGGCAGGTCAGCGACGTGGGTCCGTCCGCCGATGAAGTCAACAACAACACGTGCGCAGGTGAGGAGGGGTGACAGGCAGTTTGGGAGGGGCCCCTGCACCCAGCCTCTTTCACCCTCCCTGGTGCAAGAGACAGCCCGCTGCTCCGGTGGGGGGCTGCTGGCAGACAGAACCACAGAGTCAGCTAGGTTGGAAAAAGCCTTTGAGATCATCAGGTTCGACTTATGACCTGACAACACCTTGTCAACTAAACCACGGCCCTGAGTGCCACATCCAGTCTTTTCTTAAACACCTCCAGGAACAGTAACTCCACCACCTCCCTGGGCTCCCTGGGCAGCCCATTCCAATGCTCAATCACCCTTTCTATGAAGAGCATCTTCCTAATGTCCAAGCTAAGCCTCCCCTGGTGCAGCTCAAGACTGTGTCCTTTTGTCCTGTCAGTGGTTGCCTGGGAGAAGAGACCAACCCCCTCCTGACTACACCCTCCTTTCAGGGAGTTGAAGAGAGTGATCAGGTCTCCCCTCAGCCTCCTCTTCTCCAGGCTAAACAATCCCACCTCCCTCAGCTGCTCCTCACAGGACCTGTGTTCCAGACCCTTCACCGGCCTTGTTGGCCTTCTCTGGACACACTCCAGCAGCTCCTAAATGTTCCTAACACTGAGGGGATGACACCCTGCCTTGCTAAGGGTCTCCCCCTCCCTGCAGTGACCCCAGAGGACCTTCTTCTGGACAGCCCGGAGAAGCCTGCACCGGATGGGCCGCTGGAGGTGGCTTTGGATCACCTGAAGCTGGGCAGCATCTTCACTTTCCGTGTGACAGTCCTGCAAGCCTCCAGCATCTCTGCAGAATACGCAGACATCTTCTGCCAGTTCAAGTGAGCCCCCAGTGCCCCCCAGCCCTGCTTGTTCCACCATGCTCCAGCCATCACCTGGGGGCTTGTGGTGAATTTGGGAAGTTTCCTTCACCTCTGAGCCCTTTGTGGATGGGGAGGCAAAACCAAGGGCTGTGGAATCTACCCAAGCACTTGTTTAGTCACTGGCAAAAGGCAGGGAGAGACTCCCATCAGCTTCAGGGAGTCCTGTGCCAGCCAAAGGTTCAGGCAGCAGCCCCAGGGGGAATAGGCTCTTGTTGTGGTCCCTTGCTTTCACTCCCCTCCCTGCTTCAGCACATCCCCATCCCTCGGCCCCTGAACAACTTTCCTTCTCTCCACAGCTTCATCCATCGCCATGATGAGGCCTTTTCAACAGAACCCTTGAAGAACACAGGACGAGGGCCACCCCTGGGCTTCTATCATGTCCAAAATGTGCGTACCCCTCTTCCACCACCCCTTTGCCCCTGCAGCTGCTGGGGTCTCTGCAGGGCCATTGGCTGGATCCTCTCCCAGGGAAGCAGTTTCCTCCTGGCTTGCCCAGCCCCTCACAGCCAGCCAGCTAAACCAGCCTTAGACATGGTGGACATGCAAGAGAAACACCAAAAGCCACTGTTGTCCACCTGAAAAGGCTGGGATTTCATGGCAGTGGTTTTGGTGGGGAGAGCATCTCTGAATGTGGGGAGGAGTGGGTGAGGGATGCAGGGGACTGACAGTCTTACACCCTTGCACACCCCAGGTGCTGTTGCTGGCTCTATCCCCTTTCCCAGCTAAACTGCACTGTCAGTGGCTCAGCAGCTCTTTCACTTCTAGATCGCTGTGGAGGTGACAAAATCTTTCATCGAATACATCAAGAGCCAGCCAATTGTGTTTGAGGTGTTTGGCCATTACCAGCAGCATCCCTTCCCACCTCTCTGCAAGGACGTCCTGAGGTGAGCACATCTGGACCTGGCTGCACCAGGGGCTTCTGGTGCAGTGGGCTGCCTGGGGACCCAGAGAAAGGGGGCAGGTGGTGGGGGGTGGCCCCAAGGCATAGGTGGGCCTGGCTGGGTTTGGGGGTCCCTGGGGATGCTGTAACCAAGCTGGTTCTGTCTGCAGCCCGCTGAGGCCATCCCGACGCCACTTCCCCCGTGTGATGCCACTCTCCAAACCAGGTAGGGAACCGAGCTTCCTACTCCTGTGCCCACCCATAGTTCCCATGTTGGGTGGGTGTCCCCTTCCCCAGAGGGACCAGTTAGGAGGGGCACCACAACATGTACTATGGGCCAGAGCACTTGAAAGCCCTAGACACCCATTTCCACAACACTCAACAGATGGAAAGCTCCCATCTCACCTCCTGCAGAACAGCAGGGAGGAGGTTCCTTGCTCTGTGTGCGCCCTGAGGTCCTTGCCTGCTCTGCCCTTTCCCTGCCGTCATATGCCTCACTCCAAGTGCCAGCAGCAGGCTCAACCTCTTACCTGTCTTTTCTGACCCACTGCAGTGCCTGCAACAAAGCTGAGCACCATGACTCGGCCCAGCGCTGGTCCCTGCCAGTGCAAGTACGACCTGATGGTCTTCTTTGAGATCTGTGAGCTGGAGGCCAATGGCGAGTAAGTCCCGCTGGGAGAGGGAGAGGGAGAGGGAGAGGGAGAGGGAGAGGGAGAGGAGGGCAGTGGGGGATTTGCCCAGTGCTCAGCACCTCTGGGCAGGCTGGCAGGATTCTGTGTCATGCCGCAATCCTCTCTTCCAGCTACATCCCTGCTGTTGTGGACCACCGTGGAGGCATGCCATGCCATGGGACCTTCCTCCTTCATCAGGTACTCTCTGCCCAAGATGCTATCCTAGCTCTGACTCCTTCTGGGACCTGTGCTAACTACTGTCCCTTCTCTCTGGCCTCGTGGGTCTCAGGGCATCCAGAGGAGAATCAGTGTCACCTTGGTGCATGAAACAGGCAGCCTCATCCGCTGGAAGGAAGTACGGGAGCTGGTTGTGGGTAAGCCAAGCCAGCCCCCAGCCACTGAGCTCCCAGGCATCCTCTCAGGCTGTTTCTTGCCCACATTCCCATGTTCCCACGTGGAGCTTTATGCCTTGTTTCCCCTCCTGCCCTGCAGTAGTAAAGCAGTGGCTGCCTGGCAGGTGACACTGGGACACTGCGTGGGCAGGATGCCTCAGCCCCTGCCACCGTATCCAGGAGCTGGACCAGGATCTCTGGTGCTGAATCAGTTGGCCAGTTCTGGGCAACTGATGCCTGACAGGGGGGCTGCAGGCAGGCAGTCTGCCCCTGCCTTCATAGGGACCCTCACGGGGCCACTGCCTGTCACCTCAGAGGCAACTCTGTGCTGCGTTTGCAGGTCGAATCCGGAACACCCCAGAAGCAGATGAGTCACTCATTGACCCCAACATTCTGTCCCTGAACATCCTCTCCTCCGGGTACATCCACCCCTCCCAGGATGACCGGTGCGTGATGCTTTTTTCTTGCTCTTCCCCTGCTGTTGTGAGGGATGGAGGGGGCAAATAGCAACCCCTCTCTCCCCTGGAAGGCTCTTGGCCCTTCTGCTGACCCATTGCTGCCTTGAGGCAGGGTTTTTCTGAAGCTGCACAGGGTCTTGGGGTACAGGGCTGCCAACCCCCTTCCTCCTCCTCCCCAAGGCCTTGCTGTGCTGGGGAGGGCGCTACGGGGACTTTGTGTGTGGGTCCTGCTGTCTGGTGCTGGCTGTGAGGGGCTGGCACAGGGAGGCAGTTGGTGCCAGTGCCTGGAGGATGTCCCAACTCCATGGCTGGAGGGGAGGGCTAGTTGTCTTGTGTCCCAGCAAAATTGCTGGAAAGGCCACTTGGCACCCATGGCAGATCCCTGTCTGTGTGCGAGTAATGCAGGAAAGCCATTCCCACCCAGTGTGGGTGACTTCAGGGATGCCCATCCCTTCTTGCCTATCCCAGGGTCCTGTCACAGAACCACAGAATGGTTTGGGCTGAAAGGGACTTTAAAGATAATCTCATTGCCAACTCTCTACTACGGGCAGGGACACCTTCCACTAGACCAGGTTGCTTAAAGGTGTCCCCACTGTAGGTTCCGCAGGGTGTGAAAGAAGTGGGATCGAAAGATTTTTATCCCCAAGATCTCCCTGTGTGAGTCCTGCAGTGGCAGGGGGAGTCGTGGGCATGGAGGGCAGAGCTCTCCTCTGCACCAGGGCTACTGGTGGAACTCGGGGGACTGGTGGGGGTCTCTGTCCAGAATGTGTGCATGCAGGCAGCTGCAACAAGACAGGGATGGTCGTTGCCAACACTGGGTGCAGCAGGACTGGTCCTTGGCTGGGTGCGTTGTGGTCATTCATGTAGGAACATCCCGGCCAGGAATGGGGACCACTTTTTCCTTCATTTGCTTTGTGGTCACCACTGCCCCAAGGAGGTCTGTCCTAAGGCAGGGTGTTTTTGGGGGAATGATTGGGGTCTGGATAGGATTTGCTACCCTGAGCACTCTCAGGGCAGCTCCTGGACATGGCAGAGCAACCCGCACAGAGTATCTGGGCAGTAGAGGCGAGTCCTGGGGTCAGCACACATGCAAGTGTCGGACCAGGAGACTTTTGTCACAACCTTGGGGATGCAGTGGGAGGCCAGATGGGGATGGTCAGATGAAGAGGGCCCAGCCCAGTGGAGCGGTGGTGGTTTTTTTGCTGGGAGCCGGGTGGCTGTGGCACCCGTGGGCTGTTGGGGCTGTGCAGCTGTTTGTCAGCTCCTGATCTGGTTGATTGTCTGGTTGGTCCCAGATGCAGCCGTATGGGATCTTCAGCATGCCTAAGGTAGCCCAGCAGGAGGGATGTGCCTCCTGCTCTGCCTGCCGCCCTGTGAGTCCTGCAGGACAAGGGGACACGGCTCGGGCTGGGGGGATACTTGGGGTGTGGAGAGAAGCATGGAGACTGGGGGCCTATTTGGGGGCACAGACCGGTGCACTTGTCATATCTGTCCCATATCTATTCCATGGAGCCTGCCCATGGTGAGGCAGGGGGAGGAGGGGGTGGCCAGCTGCCCACAGGGAGCTAGCCACAGTGCCCTCCACTTCCATTCCACATGCAGATGTGTGTGGTTCACCCTGCAGCTGTGAGGACAGGCAGAAGGAAGGCAGAGAGCAGAGCCAGTGCCCACTTCACCCTCCTCCCAGCCGCTTGCGCTCCCCGCTTTGCTGCCTTGTGCCACGCAGCCTCCATTGCCTGGAGCAGCCCTGGCTTCCCCTCTGCAGCCTCCCCAGCGCCCCGGAGCCACTCAGGAGGAGGCTGGGAGAGTGGTTCAGCTCTCTCTTCAGCGCGTGTCCATCCCTGCATCAAGCACCCAGGGCGGAGGTGCAGGGGGCAGTGCCTGGTTTCCCCCCTCGCTTCCCTCAGCTGCTACTGCCCATCTAAGCCCACACTAACCATGTGATTGTTTTGTGTTTTCGCAGGCAGTTTCTTGATTCGGATATGCCTAGGTATTATTTGTTTCCATTGGTTTTTTTTCCACCCCTCCTTCTTCTCTCCTTTCTTTCTTTCTACCCCCTTGCCTCGGCACGCTCACTCCCGCCAGAGGCAGCACTTGGACATCCGGCCCCTCATCCCTTCACATGCCCCATCCCTCCTCCCTCCTGCGCTGGCACCTCTCGCTCACTCGACCCCTTTTGCTGTTCGTTTGGGCCACGCTCTGGCTGGCTGCCGCTCCCCCTCGCACGCCTGCGTCTCCATTGCCTGATTTGGGTTTTATTCTTGCTTTTTGACTTTGCTACTCTCCCATCTTTTCTGGCATCTGGCACCGAGTGTGCCAGACCCTCCATTGTCTCCTGCCCCAGCCCCTGCTCAGACCCTGGTGCTGCTTGGAGTAGCTGCAGGGCTGGTGAGGACAGTGGAAGTTTTGGGGCTTGTCCTGCCCTCTCCTGGGCACCTGGTAACGATGGCAGCACTGCAGTTGGTGTGGCAGCTGCTGCCCACCCCATGCACGGTTGTCCTGTGGGTGTAGGTGCGGCGTACGGGCAGCGTGTGTCTGTATGCAGGTGTGACGGTGGGTGCACACATGCATACGTGGCACAGACTGTTGTACCCCTGTGTAAAGGGGCAGTGGATGTTTGGGGACTGCAGGCTTCAGCTGGGACCACTGGGTGAGCCTGGCATATGCGCAAGAGGTGCCAGATCTGTGGATGTGCCACCAGCCTCTGGATGGGAGCATTGTTGAGGCCCCAGGGAAGGGGGCCACCACTGTGCCCCATGGCAGAAGAAGAGGGGCATGTATCTGGGAGACAAGGGACGGAGTGTCCCGAGTCCTGGCACATAACTTTGTGCCTGAAGGTTGTCCTCCTTACAGCAACTCAAAGCTGGTCCCGCTCAGAGATGTCTGAGGGCAGAGCTGTCCCTGCAGCAGCATTCTGTCCCCTCCCAGGGTGCAGGAAAGTGGATACAGCATTGATCCAGCCCCCCCACTGCAAGAGAGGTGGGTTCACACTGGTGCTGCCCATGGTCTCTCAGCACAGTGATGCTTTCCTTGTGGACCAGGGGACGGGCCAAGAAGTCACCTGCTGTGTGAGCGGCGGTGGGACGTCTCATCCCCCCAGCTGGCACTGTCCCAGGGGACTGCGCTGGGTGGGAGCTCCTTGCCCTGGGATGGCACAAGGGCAGAGTTAAAGGGATAGGGAGCACACGTGCTTCCTTCCCAGCTGTTGGACCATGAGGAAAGTGGGAGGCAGAGGGTTTTCACCCAGGCTGGTAAGCCTCTCTCTGCTCTCGCAGAGCTCCTTTTGGTTCCCATTTTGGGTTCAGCTAGGCTGGAGCTCCCTTGGCCAGCGGTGCTAATGTGTGTGAGTCCCTTCAAGAGGGGCTCTTCTGACCTGTCGTTTTTCTGTGTGTGTACATGTGTGTGTTTGTCCTTGGGTCACCTTCCACTTATAGCATTTCGCTGGGAAATGACACTAGGTATTTCACGCGCACCTGCTCGGTCTGGTCCCTCCTGCTTTTCTCTTTTTCCCCTTTGCCTCCTCCCTTTGCTTTTTGCTCTTTCTCCCCTCCCCTGAGGCTCCTCTTCTCCTCCTCCTCCTTGGGGAGCGCTCTTTTCTGAAGCAACCTCTGTCTGCAAAGCAATCCTTCGCCTTGGCTGTGTCTCACGCCGGGGGGTTTATGTATTTTATACACCTTTTGAAAGCGTCACTGTCCCTCTTCTTCCAACATGGGGGAAATTGCAGTCAAGAACCTCTCCCTACTCCCGCTGGCTGCCCTGGCTCTTGTTAAAATTGCTCCTCAGCCACCTGGATGCTGCTTCAGGGACGTGCTGAAGTGTTCTCATTGAGATATGGTTGAACCACAGCTTCCTGAGGATGCTCAGGCGGGAGCCGGGGCCGCAGCAGCTCTGGGCGGTTTTGGGGAGTGGGTGTACCATAAAGCCAAGGCTGACCCGGGAGAGAGCCCAGGAGTGGTGCAGGGGGTGAAACGGGGATCCTCCATGCTCTCTCACCGGAGCTGCCTCCTGCTTCCTCACCCTCGGTTGCTCAACCCAAGGAGGGCAGCCGCCACTCTTGATCTGGGTGAGCTGTGCCGTCCTCTCCGGGATCCTGTAGGCCTGGATGAGTGGGACCAGGTGTCCCCTGCTCCTTCTCCCAGCCTGGGAGCTGTGGAAAACATAGCAAAGGAGCCTGAGGCAGCAGAGTGGGAATGGGGCTGGTGATGAGGGTAGAGCAAGAGCCAGGGGAGACAGCCTGACAGGGGCCAGCCACCAAATCATGGTCCCCAGCTTCTCACTGGGGCCCAGGGCTGGTAGACAGGGGCAGCCCTGGGGAAGGGGACCTGGCTGGTGGGGGGGCTGTGCTCCCAGAGGTGGGCTGGCAGCACACCCCCAGTGCTGAGCATCCTCCCTCCTTTCCCTTCTGGCCATCATCACCCAAAAGGCGACAGCCACTCCTGGCAGGGACTGGGAGGTGCTGTGCCCCAGGCTGGATGGTGGGGGCTGGCCCGAGTGCACTGGGGGTGGCAACCCCCGCTCTGAACACAGGGGTGGGGCATGAACCCTCCTTCGCCCTCCTTTGCCTTCCTAGCCTGCTCTGCCTTGCCTGCACCCCATCTGAGCCCCCCACTCCTCCCGCGGTCCCTCCTCTCCAAAACCCTGGTCCATTGGCCATTTCAAGGGTGCCGTGTCCTCCTCCCACCATGCCTTGTGCCCTTTGCCTTGAGCCTGTGTCCTCTGGAGTGGCTGTCCCCATCTGTCCCCACTGCGCATGCATGTCTGTGTGTCCTTGCAGGCCTGCTGCAGCGCTGTGGGGGGGACAATGGCACCTCCTTGCTCGCATGCCAGGGGTTCCAGGGAGGTTGTTTTACTGGCCCTGCTGGTTTTTTTTGGCAGGACTTTCTACCAGTTTGAGGCGGCATGGGATAGCTCCATGCACAACTCGTTGCTGCTCAACCGTGTTACCCCTTACCGGGAGAAGATCTACATCACCCTGTCAGCTTACATCGAGGTAAGGACCTTGGCTGGAGTCACTATACATCAACAAAGTCTGGTATTTCCCCTGCTGTTGGGGTGCAGCCAGCATGAGCCCTTCGTTAGCTAGTGCTTATGGGGTGCAGGGTTCAACTTGGTGCTTGGGGGCCATGTGGGACCCTGGGACTGGAACCTGCTGGGCACAGGAGTGGGAGAGACCTGCTGGGCTGCCACCCTGCAGCATCCCTGATGCCTCCCTCTGCCCTACTGCAGATGGAGAACTGCACTCAGCCTGCCGTCATCACCAAAGACTTCTGCATGGTTTTCTACTCCCGGGATGCCAAGCTTCCTGCCTCGCGCTCCATCCGCAATCTTTTTGGCAGCGGCAGCCTGCGGGCTTCTGAGAGGTACCAGGATGCTCCTGCTGGGGAGAAGAGAGCCATCACCTAGGGACTGGGGCTTTTCTAGGGCATCCCAGCAGCCTGGGTGAAAAAACTGGGGTATGGGGATGGGGCAAAGTCGGTAATGCTTCATCTCTCTTTGCTCACAGCAACCGCGTGACAGGAGTCTATGAGCTCAGCCTCTGCCGTGTGGCTGATGCCGGCAGCCCTGGTAGGTGCCATGTCTCTGCCCAGGTATTCAGCTGGGGCAGCGAGGCACAGCCGGGCCTTTGGGTTAGGGGCTGTGTGTCTGTGCCCCCAGCTGTGCATCTGTGTCCACAGGCATGCAGAGAAGGCGCCGGCGTGTGCTGGACACCTCTGTAGCCTACGTCCGGGGAGAGGAGAACCTGGCTGGCTGGCGGCCCCGCAGTGACAGCCTTATCCTTGACCATCAGTGGGAGCTGGAGAAACTCAGCCTCCTGCAAGAAGTGAGTCTGGGCTAGAAACGGGCTGAAACAGTGAAATTCACTGCTCTTCTGGTGCTAGGAGGATTCCCCATCCTGCATGTCACAGCTGTCTTGGTTGTGGGAGGAGGCAGGAATGGGGCTGTGCTGCCAGTACTCCTGTGCATCGCTGCTAGCCAGGTCCCAGCAGATCCAAAGTTAATGAGTAAACGGGGTTAAGGGGGCCTGGGGATGGGGGAAAGGGCCACCCCTGAGCCTGGATGCCTGTGCCCAGGTGGAGAAGACAAGACACTACCTGTTACTGCGTGAGAAGCTGGAGACAACCCAGCGCCTGGGCATGGAGACCCTGTCGCCTTGCTCCAGTGAGGATTCTGAGTCCCGAAGCACTTCCTGCATCTCCTCCCCACTCTCTGCCGATGGGGCACCTGAAAGCCGCACCTCTCCCCCTGAGACCCCCAGCGAGAGGCAGAAGGAGCTGGCTGTGAAGGTAGCATCCTGCAGCATCCCCAGCTTGCAGGGATGAAGCCAGAAAGTGGCTTCCACAGGGTGGCTAGGGGTTGTGGCACAAGAAAGCCCAAGAAGAGTGGGAGGTGGAATGTGCCTTGTGCCCCACTGTCCTCCTCCTCTCTCTGCAGTGTTTGCGCCTGCTCACGCACACCTTCAACAGGGAATACAGCCACAGCCACGTCTGCATTAGCGCCAGTGAGAGCAAGGTACTACTGCTGCCCCCGGCTCTGCTGGGCTGCTGGGGCCAAGGAGGGATGTGTGGCTGGCAGGGGAATGGCTGGGTGGGGGCCAGATGGGCACTGTGGCCCAAGTCATGACTTCTCTGGGGTGTCTGCTCCCTCTGCTTGCTCTGGTTTTTTCCAGAACTGGTGGCTCTCAGTACTATGACAGGAGAGAACCCTGCCAGCCACGGGTCTTGCCTCTCCCTGTATGAGCAGGAGCCTGGTCCTTTGCATGTGCCTGGCTTTGTGCAGAAACTCTAATCCACACCTCCATTTCTCCACAGCTGTCTGAAATGTCCGTGACCTTGATGAGAGACCCTTCCATGCCAGCTCTTGGGGTCACCACGCTCACCCCCTCCTCGACCTGCCCATCACTGGTGGAAGGATGTTACAATGCCATGGAGGTCAGGTAAGAAGCTCGTTGGGAGGTTCTGGTGACATATCTCAAGCAGAGCAGCTGTATCACTGGGACACGGTCCTTGTCTATGGATGTTCCCTAGCCATCACTCTTCCTACATTCCATCCTCTCCTCCTTCCCCAGACCCCCCCAGGTCTCCTCCAGGGCAGAGAGCCCTGACCTGGAGCCGGTGGTAGAAGGAGAGCAGAAGAAGTCCCCAGCCCGCCGGCCTGAGGAGGAGAAGGAGCCCCAGCGTTTGCTGGTGCCCGACATCCAGGAGATTCGAGTCAGGTAGGAGCAACTGGGGCAGCCAGCAAGGGGAGCACCTATGGGCAGGGCATCCATGCCCTACCACTGCCACCTCCTCATGGTCTATATCCCACCCCTTACCTTGGTCCCTTCTGCAGTCCCATCGTCTCCAAAAAGGGCTACCTGCACTTCCTGGAGCCTCACACCAACGGCTGGGTGAAACGCTTCGTGGTGGTCCGGCGTCCATATGTCTACATCTACAACTCGGACAAGGATGCGGTCGAGAGGGCCATACTCAACCTCTCCAAGGCCCAGGTGGAGTACAGTGAGGACCAGCAGGCCATGCTCAAGGTAGGGCACCAGGAGCCAGCCCCACTCCACACACCCCACTGAGTGAAGGACTAAGCTCTGGCTCTCCCCTAGCAGACCCCGAACACATTTGCGGTGTGCACGGAGCACCGGGGCATCCTGCTGCAGGCAAGCAGTGACAAAGACATGCACGACTGGCTCTACGCTTTCAATCCTCTCCTGGCTGGATCCATAAGGTACCAGGGGCAGCTGGGGGAAGGGGGATGCGGAGAAGCCATTGCTGGGGGGGCTGCAGGCTCCCAGTGCTTTCCCTGCTGCAGCCCCCAGCCAGGTGTGGGGAGCATCTCTTGTGCAGAGCTGTGCCTGGAGAGGCTCTCAGCTGGCAAAACTTGGGCCATATTAATTTTGAATTCAGATCATCCACTTTTAAATGCTTCAGTCTAGGGCCAGATTCCAGGTGGTACAGAGGCGTTGTTGTGCTGAGCTCAAAGCGACATCCATGCCTGGTGGCAGGGACACTGGCCTGTCACTGTTCTTCAGACCATCTCACAGAGTTTTTGAGAATGTTAAGGAAACTTTCCTGTCTGACCATCCAGGAGCCACTCTAGAAGTCACACATGCACCACGTGAGCTGGACTGAGGCGCCTTCACAGCAGGTGGTTCCAGTGAGCTGACAGGGGCCTTGCTTGACTTCCTGCACTCACCACACTCACACAGTCAAGGTTTCCTAACTGGCTCAGTCACAGGATTCCCATAGCAGAGTCTCAGATGTCTCGATCCTTAAAATAATTTAGTCGTGGTGCAAATAACAAAATAACAGCTGGAGCTGAGTGCCTCTGAAAAGGGACCCTGAACAAAGGAAACCCTGGGCTTTTATACCCTCATAGTCTAAGGGCACCAAGGTCTGGGTTCCTCCGGATTCCTTGGCTCCTGCTGCGTCCGACTGTCCCTCACCTGGCTGTGCCGCAGGTCCCTGTGTCCTTTGTTATGCAAACGTTCGGCAGTTCACTGACTCTTGCCTCAGGCTCCCACCCCTGCAGCTCAAATTGCAGCTGCACACCTAGCAACCTGCACTAAATGTATTCATTCCTCAACAAGGCCATCTCATAGAGTTCTTGAGATCATCTCAAGTGGCAGGACTAGGGGAATAGGAAAAAATGCACAGAAATGTGTGTGCACTGGCTAAAGAGACTTTAATTCTATGTCCCTCCAGCTGTCTGGATTCAAGTATCAGCCTGGAGATAGGACACTGAACCTGGGAGTTCACACCTCTCCTTGTCCACATCTCTTAACACTTTTTGTCCCTTGTTTTCCAAATCAGATCCAAGCTGTCCAGAAGGAGAACAGCCCAGATGAGAATCTAACCTGAAAAACACCCTCCACCTCATCCGTCTGCCACCCAACAGGATCAAGATAGCTGATTCTGTCTGAAGACTCCCCATGTTAATATCTGATCTTTCACACCATCTGCTGCCCCAGCTCTCTGCTCCATGGAAGAATCTGTCGTGATTCACAGCTTCACAGGGGAAACTCACTTCTGTTTGTAGCTGCAAAAGCCTGGACCCGCCTGGGCAGGATTCCTTGTGCACGTGCCATCTTCTGCCTGTCCCCTCATGGGTGACCTTCACATCACACCATCTAAGGCTCCAAAAAAGGTCCCTATCAGAGGGGAGGGAGTGAGAAGGGTGGTTTTGGCTAAAAGCTGGTCTTTGATCTAGAGAGATGGGAATGCAGTAAAGCTCAGAGCTGGGAGAGCAGGAGGAATTGCCCTCAGGCAAAGGGAAAGTGGTAATTTAGATGTGGGGTTTCCCTAATTTACTGATGTTTCTGCAAGAGACAGCAGAGTAAGATCAGGTGTCAGTACTTTAAGATTATATTTATAAAGTATTTATTTCTATTTACATCACAAAAATCCCCTAAGTTGAGTCCTGGCCCCCAGCCAATGCCTCCCCCAGGCAGGGGAGAGCCTTGGTGGTGGGCTGGGGTTCCAGAGATGCCTTCCCTGGGACATCCCTGGCTTGTGCCTGGCAGCAGCGCAGCTCTCACCCTCACTCTATGCCCTTCCCCAACCATTTGCTTTGCCTTCCCCTACAGCTTAAACTACTTTTCCCCTGAGCAGTGGCCAGACAGCCCACCATGTCTTCCCAAAGAAGGCAATTCCTACCTGTCCCATCTACCTCTGGAAGGGAGGAGCCCACAGTCTCAGCTGGCCAGGGCACCCATGTCCCTGCAGATGGGTCACTGCACTTCGGAGCTTGGTCCTACTGGAGGGAAAAGGAGAGCTCTGGGGATGGCTCTGTCTGTCACCCCATGCTGGGCCACCCTTTCCAACCAAAAGCACATGGGCCACCTCCACTATCCTGGCCTGAGACCCCCAGGTGTCTCATCCAAAGGGATTTCCCACTCTTGGAGCAGGATGCCAAGGATCCCAACCCTGCAGGGAGTGTGGAGGTTCAGGTGGAATGGGAAAATTCCCCAGGAGCCACGACTAGGAACGACTGTCCCACCCTACAGGATTCTTCTTGCCCTTTCCCAAAAGGGCTTGCACATCCCTTCTCCCAGCAGGATGACAGACTCAAAGTAGATCAAAAGGTGTCAGGGTGGGGACGGGGCTTCTTTTTTTCTGTTATAGCTGGTGTTTTGTCACTCTTCCTCTGCTGCAGAAGCGAGCACCCACCTCCCCCACCCTGCCTCCATCAGCATGTTAATCTGGGGGCTTCCCGCATCGGAGGTGTTTTTGCTGAAAAGACCTCCTCCAGCCATCACTGCTTCCCACCTCCTCCAGCCATCACTGCTTCCCACCTCCTCCAGCAGCAGCTCTCTTCTCTCATCTCTCACCCATGGTTAGATGTTTTCGTTCAGGGCTTCCCAAGTGGCCAGCAGCACCTGGCACAGCTCCGTGTTGGAAGCTGAGCATCTTCCTCCATGCATCTCCCAGGCACCCCCCCAGCTCTGCTGTCTCTTGTCTAGCACAGCTGCGCCTTGGCTCTACCGCACCTCCCTGCACTGTCTGTGGGGTGTGTGTGTGGGTGTGTGGGTGTGTGGGTGTGGGTGTGTGTGTGTGGGACGTGGTGCTGTCTTCTCGTTATACTTGTATTGTGGGGGACACGGATAGGTAGGGACATGGCAGATGAGTAGAGGCTTGCACTGGCCCCCTTGCTGCATATCGGGCACCCTTTAGCTTGGGTTTCAGGTCACAGAAAGAGTTTGGGGATTCTTCTTGAGCACATGCCCGTTCTGCCTGGCCTCGCCACAGCTCCTTGGGCATCATACTCCATTACTACAGCCCAAAGCTGCAGTGGGGCTGCTCCTCTCAGCCCAACTCCCCTGCCCAGGACAAGCTCCCCAACAAACTGGGCTATTTTCCTCTCTGTGATCCTTTTTAGACCTGGAGGCCGATTTGTGCCCTTTCTGGACAAAGAGGTGCCAGCCTGGAGGCAGAGAGAGGCTGAGCTGGGGCAATGCAACATCCTGGCTCCTGTGCACTGGGCAAGGACTAGTTGGTACCATCCCAAATTTCAATGTAAGGGGGTAAGGGTGGAGAAACAGGGGGTACCTGAGGGGAGCCTCTTCCAGAATGGAGGCAGCTTCTGGCAGAGATGGGACCAGTGTCTGTCAGGGACCAGACACAGGTTCACTGGCCAGGGCTGTGTGGTGCTACTTGTGCCACAGACAAGATGCAGCCAGCTGAACGGCATCCTCCAGCCAGAGCCGAACCACGCCTGAGGCCAGCAAACCTGCAGAGCAGACGGCTCGGCTGGAGGTCGGGGCCGAGGGAGACAGAGCTGCCCACTGGATGTGGCACACGGGCCACCCTTGCCATCTTACCAGCAGCGCTCTGACCAGTACCGCGCTCCTCGTCATGGCCCCGGCACCCATCCCCTCGGCAAGGAATGCAAACCGGAGGTTTAAGCACGACTATAAGCCCAGCCGGAAGGGAAATTCCACAGGGCAGCGGGTGGCACGAAAGGCAGGCGGGCATCGGCGGGCAGGCTGGGGCCAGAGGAGGAGGGAGGCCGCACTCCCCGCTCTCAGCTGCCCGCCGGCGCTCCCTGCCGTGTGTCAGGGGGCGGTACTGCGGGTCCTGGCCGTCCGTGCGTACGTGAGGCTTGTTCGGTTCTGAAATAAATGTCGCATTTAACGCAACTCCCGTGCGCTGAGCGTCCTCTCCGGGGCTGGTGGGGTGGCAGCCGGGAGGCAGCGGGAGGGGACCTGAGGGCGGGCAGCGCCCACCGCCGCTGCGGGTGCGCCCCCTCGCGGGGCTGCTCAAGCCGGCGGGGCAAGGGGCGGGGCGACGCCACTGACTGGCAGCGCGACCCCGCTTGTGATTGGCGGAGGAGCGTTTGACGTACCCCTCGTGGGCGGGGCCAGCGCAGTCCTTCCGCTGCCGCGGCCGAGGCGCGGGCCCATTTCCGGCCCTCCGCGGGTGCGGATTGGCCCGGGCTGGGGTTGGCGGCCCGGCGCCGGGGCGGGCGGGAGCGGCGCGGCGGCGATGGATCTGTTCGGGGACCTGCCCGAGCCCGGCGCCGCCGCGGGTGAGGCCGCGACCCGTTCGGGCCTGCACTGTCCTTCGGGCCCGCCCGACTCCGGCCCGTGGCCTCACCTGGGCTCGGCCTGCCAGGCTGCGGGCCCCGCCGGGCCTGTTGCGGCTCGGCCGGGGGCAGCGTGGCTCCGCGCACAGCCAGGCCGCCGCTACAAGGGGCAAGGGGGAGGGTGAGGGGACGGGTTAAAAATCGGTTGAGAAATTGCCGGGTTTGGTGGGTTTTGTGGTTTTCTTTTCCTGTGGGTGTCGCTCCGCTATTTAGACCATGTTTTTGCATGTTCTGTATGAGCTACAGTTCCCTGCGGTTTAGACCGTGTTGGAACCTTTCCCCTCGCTGTGCTGCTGAGGGGTGTTAATGCGAGCTTAGTGAATTACTAGCAAAAAACCCCAAAAACCTGTTTTCAAGACAAAAGTTCGCCTCAGCCCCAGGCAGGTGGTTATTTTGCTTGTGTAGCAGCTGCTAAAATTAGAGATGGAAGTAAGGCTCTCCTGGTTTACCGCACCTGTGCTGGCTTGGGGACAGTCCTTTCAGAACAACTCCCCCCAGGAGTGCCTGCGCTGGTTCCTTACTCTGCCCTGGTGCCTTGCAGGGAAAGATGCCCAGAAAGGGCCTCTGCTGTTTGATGACCTCCCACCATCCAGCAGTGCTGACTCAGGTATGGGTGCTCTGTTCCTGCCATTAGTTTGGTTTTCCATGTTTTCTGCATCAGCATCTCTTTCAGATGAAGTGTGTGTAAATCCTGTTGTTTGTTAGACAGAATAAAGACAGTGGGGTTATCAGTACTGGTGTGCAGACCAGCTGCATGCATCCTGTTTGGTTTTTTTATAACCAGGGTGTTGGAGATGTTCCACATGTATTCTATAAAACGTTCCTTAAAAATGTTCCCTGGAACAAATGCAAGGCCTGGATTTGCCCAGCTAGTAATGGAAGTAGAAATTTGGCTCTCTTTGGTGAACTTTCATAATTTCTTCGCCTCAGGAGAGATTTAGGCAAAGCATTATTCCCCAAAAGGATCAAAGGTATTTAGTTATTTTTGTCTTTTTCCTGTGCTCCAGGAAAAGAAGGCTCTTTGCTCTTCGATGGTCTCCCACCAGCCAGCAGTGATGACCCAGGTAAGGAGCTGTGCCACTCATCAGCCTCTGCTGAGCCACCTCTCTCAGAAAAGCCCAGGATGCAGCCTGTTGTGTTGGACACATAGCAAGTTAACCTGGTGCTTATTTTTCCAGTCCAGATTGGCTGACACTTGTCATGGCAATTTGTGCCCCAATTGTTTAAGTCAGGATTCTGAATCTTAAAAAGTAAAATTAGGCCTGTTCCAGAAGTATATTCCTGTCTTTTGGGGAGTCTCAAAAGGTTCTCTGTCTGAAAGCTCCCTGCTTTGGGAGGGAAGAGTATGTGTGTGCCCTGGGGCAGCTGCTGCCCTGGCTGCTTTTCTGCTGTAGGCACAGGCTGCCTCCTTGTTCCTTGCTGAAAATGCCTTCAAACCCAGACTACTGCTCTGGCAAGGCTTTCTGCATGCAGCCATGTGCTTGTTGTCACCTGGGAGGAGGTGAGATAATTCACTATACCCATGTAAGACTAAATCTCCAGAAGGAAAAAGCCGGAGTTCTGATGTCAGGTTTTGCTTGCTGGCTGTAATTTGTAGCCTTCTTCTGAATCCTCTAAAAAAATGCACAATCAGAGTAATAAAATAAGTTTCTTTGCATTGTTGTGGGCAGAGATCATAGAGGAAAATAATAATAATAATAATAATCTAGAAATGTTCCAGCCTGTAACATTAACTTCCTGAGCAATTAACTGCAAAAAAAAAAAAGAAGAAAAAGAAAAAAAAGCCTGGTAGCTAAGAAATAAAACCTGTGGGTTACTGGGGAGAATCAGCAGCCTGCCAGCAAAACACAGCTGTCCTGTGCCTGAGGTGGAGTCACACAGCATGAAGTGGTGAAATCAGCACTCCCTGGTGAGGCAGTGATACGTGCCATGGGTTGTGTGTGCTGAGGGAAGCTGTGTGTGTGCATTTGTGGTTGGTTAGGGTGTGTTTTTCAGTAATAACTCTGGGCACTTAATGCTGTGTAAATGTGTGAGCCTGCACTCCTGGGTGTGCTTTGCTATAAAAGGACTTGCTGCTGAATTTATGCTGAATTTATGCTGAATTTATGCTGAATTTATGCTGAATTTATGCTGAATTTATGCTGAATTTATGCTGAATTTATGCTGAATTTATGCTGAATTTATGCTGAATTTATGCTGAATTTATGCTGAATTTATGCTGAATTTATGCTGAATTTAAGTAAAACAGTGCTGGAACACTTGAGCCACCTGCATTTTTGCTTTCTTTCAGCTTCCAGTGCTACTAAGCAAGTCTCATCAGAAGGGAGCCAAGAGAAAGGGCAGAAGAGAAAGTCTTTGGAGGAGGAGGAAGAGAAGAATGGCAGGGAAGAACTTGCGGAAAAGAAAGTTTGTAAAGGTTTTCAGACAGTTTGAAAACAAATGTACTCAATTTGTACTTTTGGCGTTGGGCTGAGTAAGTCCAGAACAAATCTAGGCTTTCGTTCTTCAGTCTGCTTGCCTTTTCAACCTCTTGTAGGAAACAGACTGCTGCGGGGGTCTGTGGAAGCCCCTCGAGCTTCCTGGCTCTATCTGCCCCCTTCACCTGGGCCTTCTCACTGTCCCTGCTGAAGTAGCAGAAGCTGAGCAGCAGGCACCTCAGCACTGGCAGGATAAGTGCTTGTGCTGCTGAGAGGGGGATTGGGTGTGAAACCTCTGTAAGGCTAGATCCACACCACTTTCTTTTGCCACATCCCCAGATCTCTCTGCTGGCTGCTAAGGAAGTCAGAGAGGGGGAGAGACAGGATTGTTTCATACAGGGCCTTTCACTTCAGTGCCTGCCTGCTGTGTTACAGCTTTGGGAGTAAGATGTGTTCTGTGGTACAAAGGAAAGGACATGTCCTGGGAACATCAGACCTGGATTTCCTGTCCTCAGTGCACTCTTTAAAGCTGTGCTTTATTTAATCTGCAGGTTCAGTGCCACATGCTTCCCCTGCCCACCCTGTCCCCCTCCCTGTTTGGAAAGAGTCCTGTCTGATGCCCAGCAGTCCTGCTTGGCTACAGCTGCCTGCTAAAATGAGGGCAGGCTGCTTTTAGAGCTGCTGACCTTGGGGACACATAAAAACCCGTGTTACAAAATAAATATATCCTGTTCAGCAGAGGATGCTAGATGTTTTGTTGCGGGACGAGGGCTGCATTGCCAGGACAGGGCTCTGAAAGCTGAGAACTTACTGGTTTTTAGCCTGAGCTGAGGAGATGGAGGAGTTTGATTTGCATGCTTGTGTCTGCTTTGTTCCCCTTTAGGATCAGTGGGCATTCTTGGACTGAAGGGTTATGTGGCAGAGAGAAAAGGTGAGAGAGAAGACATGCAGGATGCACATGTCATCTTAAATGATATCACCGAGGAATGCCGGCCTCTGCCCTCCCAAATGTAAGTGGGCCCCAGCTGCCAGAACAGCCATCACTGGGGGTGAGGGAGCTCCAGCTGGCTTCAGCTAAGCCCACGAGATGATCCTTTTTGCTTTGAACAGCTGATGCTCTTATTTGCCTGTATTGTGGTACATGGTTTGGGCTTGTTATTGGGAGACCTGGGGTGAATCATCAGCTAGCTGTGTTCCCAGGCAATTCACAGGGCTTGTGTGTACAAAAACCTCCCTTTGAGGGATGCTTAGTGGATTCAGTCACTGACTTTACAAGGACCATGAGGGCCCGATAACTCTGGATGTTGATCCTGTGTTACCCAAATGTAAGTGGGTATGTAAAATTAAAAGAATGTTCTCAAGCATCACCCTGATACTGGATTTAGCTTCTGAACTAGTACTGTCCCAAAAGGTTTGTGTGCTGAGAGATCCAAGTTTTTTTGTCTGTAGCATAGCTGGAACAAGTTCGGGCATGGAAGGTACTGTAGGATTGGCTAGACTGATGTCTGTAATGCTGGAGAGTTGCAGTGCCCTTGAGGTGAAATGATTATCTGCTTTAATGCCAAGTTGTGGTCTGTAAACCCTTTACCCTTCATTTTCCTGAGGAGTGGAAAATTACAAGAAAGTTCTTGTCTCAGTGCTGGAACATGTAAACCATGTGAATGCTGAGTGGGTGAGCTCAGATACCTGCTACCTTTTGTGCCTTGGAGTGCAGGATTTTCATTCTGGCTGACACAGGGCAGGGTATTATGGAGAGGAATGTACTCGATCTCATTCCCTGGCTGATGGCCTTTCTTAGCCTCTTTCTGCTACTTTTTGTTCCCTCACAGCACACGTGTCTCGTACTTCGCTGTTTTTGATGGCCACGGGGGAGTCCGAGCCTCAAAATTTGCAGCACAGAATCTGCACCAAAACCTGATTAAGAAATTTCCTAAAGGTGAGAGGAGTGGAGTAAGGGCTGTAGGACAACTGCCACCTTTTCTGCTTTGGCAGTGGATAGGGAAACTGTCCTGTTTGGGTGTAGTCCTACAGTACCCATCCCTTATTCCCAGAGGCCTTGCAAGACTGCTCTGTCTTCTGGGGAAGAGGGCTGGAAGCCTTTTTGGCACAAGGGGGCAAGTAGCCAATTGTGACTCACTAAACAAGTGTGAGATGTGCTGTTGCTGGTTTTGACAGTGCCACTTGGAGTATGAAAGTAGTCCTGTGGTGGAGAGGTTTATGTCACAAATGCTACTGCACAGGTTTCTGGTAGGGTAAGCCCAGGATGTGCCCTAGCTGCTCTGCAGAGTCCAAGAGATGCACTGCCTGACTGAATGTTGGATGAGCAAAGGGACAGACTAGGATAGATCAGATATGTTTTACTTGGAGCTTAGCTGCTGTTTTCTCTGTCTGACAGGTGAGGTAGCCAGCGTGGAGAAAACTGTGAAGAGATGCCTTTTGGACACCTTCAAACACACAGATGAAGAGTTTCTAAAGCAGGCATCCAGCCAGTAAGTGCTTATGCTTTCTGTTCATTTATATTTCGTAGCGTGCATCTCCGAGGTCTGAGTTCTGAGCGGGGCAGAGGAAACCTCCCTTGTGTCATGCCTGTGCTTTGGCAAAACTCCACACAGCTCCACTGTGTCAGGCTGTGACTGCCAGCTGAGTGCTTGCTAGAACTAGATCATGGCATGTTCTGCTCTTATTCTATGGTAAGCGGTCTGTAGGATCCCTTACACTAAAATACATGTTCTCATGAAGGAAGGAAGCAAAACAGGTCCAAGGGCCACCTCTTCCCTTACCAGGGCCTCGTTTGCCTTCCTTTGAAAGATCTGCCGTGTTGCTTAAAGGACTTTTGCCATACTGCCTAAGATGGGATCTCTCTGTTGATGGCATCAGAGTGTGGCAGGAGGGGATCTGTAGAGGCCACTAAGCTTTCTTTAGAGCTGTGCTTGCCAGGCTGGAGCACATCCCTGAGGTAGCTTTTAATGCCCTGTGTTGAAAGACCTGACTCTCCCAATATAAGTTTAAATCTTGCTTTCTTCAACTCTTTAGAAAACAGAGATGTTGATGAAGAATGTCCCTGTGTGGGGTAAATGTCAGCCTGCCTTGCAGCTGGGTGTGGAGTGCTGAGCACCCTGACCTTCTCTTAGTCAGAACTGACACACCAACTTTATGGACTAGGGAAGATGTAGATTGCATTTCAAATGCAGTCACTTTGTTACCAATCCTTTACACACATTTGGTTTGGTTTTTTACTGTTACTATTTCACAGTGACACCTCTATCACAGATGGAGAGACTTTTGATGCATTTGATTCTGCAATTTCCTGAAAACTTTAAAGTTTAAGTAAATTGCAAACTGGCTCAGTCTCTTAAGCCTAATCAGAACAACAAGTTTGACCAGGCAAAAGGAAGATGCTTTCTTGAGTCTGTCACAATAGTGTCTTTCTCAAACCAGCCTCTGGTCAGAACAAGACTTAAGACAAAGGCACTACAAAGGATCACTAGCAATAGCTGTATTGATGGTGAAATGAATCATGTTCATTCAGCCACACCTTCAAAATAAGGAAAAACTGGATGAAATGTGTCTAGAAATCAGTTTCTCAAAGCTAGTTTCAGTGAAGAATGGCATCATAGCCAGGCTTTTTGTGAAGAGGACTAGTCCGGCAGCTGTAATCTAAGAAATGCTTCTCATTTTACCTAGAGCTCTAGAGATAAAAGCTTAACTACGGGAAGTGAAATAGGAGGAGAGCGACTGAGCGAGTGGTGGTGCTGCTGAGGTGGGGTGGTGAGGGCTCAGGTGGGGGGGGCAGGGATACTGTGAAAAAAGGAAGGAAAATGTAAGCAAAAAAAGGCACTTCTGCTGCAGAGTTGGCTGTGCCTTCCTTTTGCTGCAAAGAAGAAGCCTCCCAAGGAGCTTCTAGGCAGCCATCAGGGCTGAGCCTGTTCTGCTCACATATGAGGTTTCCTGGGAGCTGAGTGTGAGGAAGAGTTGGTGTGGGAGCTGTGGTTGGCAGTATTTACACCAGCTGGGCATTGGCTGTGCATTCAGAAGTCCATAGTCTGTAGTTCCTCTGTCCTTTTCCAGTTTGCTGTTTATCACCAACCTGAGCTGCTTGCAGGCAGCTGCTGTGGGCATGTGCTACCTGACTGCTGTGTGTTGGCACACGACTCTTCTTTGAGTCCCCAAGAACACTCTGTAGTTTAACTTCTTAAGTGTTGTGTTTCCCCTTTAGTAATCTCATTTTTGTTCCCTTCAGGAAGCCAGCATGGAAGGATGGCTCCACAGCTACTTGTGTCTTAGCTGTCGACAATATTCTCTACATAGCCAACCTCGGGGACAGCCGGGTAAGCAGATGGAGACCACTGATGGCATCTCTATTCTTCCCAGAGCTTTATGGGTTGTTTTGGTTTGTTTGTTTGGGATGTCTGAGTTGTCATGAGCTACTCAACTGTTCCTGCAAAGAATCTTGCTTTGGGTGGGTACAGAGTACTTGTGTGTCGTCTCCCATAGTGTAAAACAGTGGGGTGTGAAAGCTCTCTCTTGATGGTGCTAAATATCTCACAGTATCTGGAACAGAATATTTCAGCTGGAAGGGACCTATGACAATCATCTGGTCCAACTGCCTGACCAGTTCAGGGCTGCCCTAAAGTTACACCATTGCCCGAATGCCTCTTTAACACCGACACTCCGGGGCATTGACCACCTCTCCAGGAAGCCTGGTGCAGTATTTGATTATATAGAAAGAAAGCGTTTCTCTATAAAGAAACACTTCTTAATGTCCAGCCTGAACCTCCCCTGGCCCTGCTTTGAGATCAGCATTCCCATGAGATCAGCACCTCCCTCTCCGTGCCCCCTCCTCAGGAAGCTGCACAGGGGGATAAAGTTGTTCCTCAGCCTCCTTCTCTCCAAACCAGACAAACCCAGAGCCCTCAGCTTCCTCCCAGGACATGCCCCAGCACCAGCGTGGTTCTCCTCTTCCAGACACACTCAAGCACCCTCCCATCATCTTTAACGCTGGAGCGCTCTGGGTGAGGCTGCCCAGTGCTGGGCACAGCCGGACCATCCCCTCTCCTGACCCGCTGGCCACGCTGTGTCCGGTGCCCCCAGGATGCCATTTGCCCTCCTGGCGATGGTTCCTGCTGAGCTGCTGCCAACCAGCACCCCCAAATCCTTTCAGCAGGGCTGCTCCCCAGCCACTCCTCTCCCAGCTTACGCTCGTGCTCAGCGTTGTTCCACCCTGGGCACGGAATCCAGCACTTGGATGTAGTAATTCTGTGCCACTGGCAATTGCCCAATGGTGCATCTGTCCAGATCCCTCTGCAAGGCCTCTTGTCCCTCCACAGAGTCCACAGCACTCCCAGTTTGGTATCATCAGCAAACTTGGTAATGGTGCATTCAACTCTTGTATCCAGATCACTGATAAAAGTACTGAACAGCACATCCTGCCTAGGAATGAGCCCTGAGAAGCACCACTGGCCACCAGTCACTGGCCTGATGTGGGACCATTCACTACAATTTGGGTCTCTTTCTCAAGAAATTGTTGCTGTGGTTGTGGTGTTGTTTGATGATGGTCTTTTGTCAGCACAGGCGATTCTGTGTCGTTACAATGAAGAGAGTCAGAAACACACAGCCTTAAGCCTCAGTAAGGAGCATAACCCCACCCAGTATGAGGAGCGTATGCGGATACAGAAAGCTGGGGGAAACGTCAGGTGAGTGCCTGAGGGTGTGAAGGAGCTAATCTAAACCCTAGCCTAATTTTGGGCCTGAGCACTGAGGTTTTGAAGTTTCCTGAGCCCAGTATGCATCCTGGTTGAGAGCTTGGAGAGAATCTGCTGTTGCCTGTGGGAAGCACAGTGGTGCCTGAGGCGTGTAAGGGTTCAGTTACTGGAGTTGGTTGATGTGGGCTGGATTTGCAGAGCTTCACAATGGCCAAGGCAGGATCCATGTGAAGGTCTGGCTGTGGGACACCAGCATAGGCATGCTTAAGATTGACCTACGGATTTGGACCTACAGAGCTGGACTGGATTGTTGAAGAAGTTACTGCTTTCTGCATGATGTGGTGCTGAATAGAACTTGTTTCCTTGCAGCATGACTCCTCTCTCCTTGTCCTGTGAGAGGGGGCATGGTTTGAGAGAGCACAAAAAGCCTTCCATGTCAGTTGGTGTTGCTCCTGTGGGGTTAGCTGGTGCACTGAAGCTGTCTGCAGTAGGAGGGAGATTTTTGGAGCCAAAATGTGATCATCCTAATGTTCCTGTGTAAAAAGGAGTTCATGGCTGTTTGGGGAGCTGGTGCCAAACACAACAGCTGAGTCTTATTTCCCTGGCTAGGTTCTCTCCCTTCTTTGAAGGCTGTTTCTTGATTTAGTGGCGTCTTCACAAAGAGAGGATTCAGTGCAGGTGAAGCATCTTCATGCCCATGGAGGCAAAATGCACCCAGGGTGGAGAGGGGTGGGCTGAGTTCTGTTACACTGCCGTGTCTGGAGCACTTTGTTCCCCTTATCTCTGGAGAGCACATGCTGCCGCTTACGCTTAGCACTGATCTGTCTTTGCACATGGCAAAGAGATGGCCCAGTGTCTGTTAGCTCATTTCAGAACTGGTCCCTGACTTCCTGGGAGCCTCTCCCACTGCTTGTAGTTCAATATTTTGGGCCCAAGAGATAAGCCACAAAGTGTGTGAGCATCAGATCTCTTCTCTGCGACATGCCTTGCTTCTTGCTTTTATCTCAAGTGAGACTGCTTGGACTGTGAGATGAATGAGCTTTGTGTATTCCCAGAGGGCACAGAAGAGCCTTTTTGGGGAGAAGATGATTGTTGGAAAGGTGAAGTGTGGGAAGCTGTTTCTCTAGGGAGCTTGGTTAATTAGAAAAGCTTAACAAACCAGAGCTGTTTCCTAAGGGGTATTGTAACTTAGGTTTCACAGAACTGCTTGCTGCAATCAGTGATTACTAAAGGCCAAGCGATCAGGAGCTGAACATGCCGTGTTTCTCACTCCACGCCACTGCCTGCAGCTGGGCCAGTCTGTAGGGGTTGATGTCCTGATAGACAGGACACAGGAGGGGCTGCTGGCTCAGACCTCTTGCCTCTGCCACTCTTTTCTTCTAGCGAAGAGCAGTTTGCTGGATATCTTGCCAAAAAATAATCTCTATATTCAAACTATGCCACCGGGAGTTCAGCTCACGTATAACTCTTACTTCCCCAGTTTGCTAGGCTAAGCAGGCCTTGAGTCAGGGCCGGGTGACAGAAAACAGCCTTGAAGTCTCCTGACTTCTTTTCCTCCTCCCCCTCACCACTTGTTTCCCAGACCTTCACACAAACATACAGAAAGGGAAGGAGACTTTGAAGGGAAAATTTGAACTTGCTAGGGAAGTGGGCCATTATTTGTACAAGGCAGATGGATGCACGAAATGTCCCCATCAGGCAGTGCAGTGAGATACACACATGTGGGGAGGGCTCTCAGTGTTTTCTTTCCTTGTGCAGGGACGGAAGAGTCCTGGGAGTGCTGGAGGTTTCGCGCTCCATTGGGGATGGCCAGTACAAACGCTGTGGTGTGATCTCTGTGCCAGATATCAAACGCTGCCAACTCACACACAATGACAGGTAAAAGTGTGCCCTTGCAGGGGGGGGTTGTCTGTCCCAGCTCTGCTCAGCAGAAGATGCACCACCCTGTTTGCTCTGCTGTGAGAGCCAAGGCACTTCAGACTGATTCCCCCAGAATTAGAGGATGCTCTTACTGCTGATGTCTCTCTGCTTCTGTTCCTTAAAGGAACAGTGGGATAATGCTGCTGCTCTGCCAGGATACTGTGAAGGCTCCTCTTGGAAGAACCAGCCTCATAGCAATAGCATACACAAGCCTTAGATGTCCTTTGTGCTCTGATTAAGTTCACACACCAGTGTTCAAACAGTTAGTTAAAACTTGAGTTCTTGGGTCTCCATCCTGTCCGGGAGTTGTTTCTAGCAGCTGTAGTGCCCATAAATACTTTTGCATTCGGCTCTGATATTTGAAGATTTGAGATACTTTTCCATGATATGATTGGCAACGACAAATTGCAGTGAGCCTGCTGACTCTCGGAGGAGAGAGTGTAACCCAGTACTGCTGCTTTTTCTGGGATTAGAGTTCCATATCAAGTGATCCACTAAAATATTTCTAAAGATACTCTTGAGTATCAGGCACTGAAATGATGTCTTCAGAGGCATGTGCAGGCTGACCACTTCTGTAGGTTGGTTGTGGTTTTCCTTGTCCTGGTGACTCTGCTTAGCGCTCCTGGCTAATGTAACTCCCCATGCAGGCAGGGAGTGCACAACAGGCTGTCTCCCTCATCCTAAGAGGGATGCTGTCTTTGCCTTGGGCTTTGTATCTCCTCAACCTCCTGCAGCCTGTGGCAGTATTTTGTATCAGAGTTTTCTGATCACAGTTGTGTCACATGCTTTTCTTTTGAATTTGTGTATTTAAATTACCACATACCTCAGGAGTGTAGAAATGTGAAGTGATGTACATGAGGGATTCAGCTGTGTTTCTCTATTTCCTTCCATTAGCCACTTCACAGGGAAAATAAATGAATGAAAAGGACTCAAAGGAAAGAAGCAGTTCTTAGAGAAACAATGGAGCATTTGACCAGGATGTCTTATATTATCTTGCCAGTGTTGTAGGACTGCCAAGATGTCCTGATTTAGGTCTTACATTAGTTGCCTGGCTCTTTGGCCTGTATTTTGAATTGCCATGAATGGTAGGTTCCAAGGGATTTTCAGATGAGCTTTTACGGCATCTTCCCTTTGGATCGGAGCATGGATGTTCATAAAATAGATTGGAGGGATTTTGCTGTAGCTGGGGAGCCAGAAATTCAGCCTTGGAACCTGTCTCCACTTGATTTCCAGGTTCATTCTGATAGCGTGTGATGGCCTCTTTAAAGTCTTTACACCAGAAGAAGCTGTGAACTTCATTGTGTCCTGCCTGGAGGTGAGGAGAAGGCAGCGTTGGGGGCTGGGTTTGTCAGTGCAGAGGGCATGAAATGGACTTCTGCCAGAGTGTCCTCCTTATTCCCTAGGTTGTCTGTGTTTTGCTTCCCAATGCTTGGAAAATACAATGTGCTTGTACCTACCTTTGCTGGGAGCAATCAAATTTCTTTGTCCCAACAGGATAAGAATATCCAGATGAGGGAAGGGAAGCTGGAAGCAGATGCTCGATACGAAGCTGCATGTAACAGACTGGCCAACAAGGCAGTGCAGCGAGGGTCGGCCGACAACGTCACGGTCATGGTGGTCCGGATAGAGCACTGAGGGATGAGGTGTGGTGGGTGTAAGGAAAGGGAGAGGTCTGTGTGCATGCATGTGTGGCTGGGGGAGGGTGGGTCCTGCTGGATGCTGTTCAGTGTAAATAAAGATGGTTTTTTTCTAAGAAGTTTAGCTCACTTAGCTAGTAGGGTTGAATGTCTTGGCAAACCCAGTAAATTCATTTGGCAGGGGTGCAAGCAAGAGGCATCTGGGGGCATGAGCTCTGACAGCTGTTTCAAATGGGGCAGTTCTGTTATCCATATCCTTGAGCTTTGTGCAAGACTCTGGGAGAGTCCAGAGTTCCAGGACTCAGTGGGAGCTCCCAGACAGACTGTACCATACAGACTGTGAGGTACTCTAGGCCATCAGCTTGGGATGTGGTATGGACTGTCCTCTTCACACTGGGTAGGAAATCGTTTGACTCTGAAGCTGGGCTGTGAGGTTGCCTGCAGCTGAGGGACACAAACAGTGCTTGCAGAGCAGCAGCATACCTGCCCTGTGCTTGCAGAACATGTTGGAGTTTTACCACACTGTTAGTATGGAAAAAGTGGCTGGAGTTTGCTCCTGATGTTTTTTGGAAAAGGTGTTTTCACCAAATGGACTTACCAGGCAGCTGAGCTACAGGCAGGATCTGTGCTTGTCTGTGCTATCTGAGGAGAAGGCATCTCAGGTTTTAGGTACTAATTAATGTCTGGTATCTCATCCTGTCTCAGTGCCTCTACCAGCTGTTGCTGCAGTCAGTGTGCTGTTTTCCTGAGAAAATTTGGCTTCAGCCCAAATGACAGAATGAAAGCTAAATGGATCAGGCTACCTAAGTACTTAAGTTTCCAGTTTCCCACCCTGTGTGTGAGCGGGCAGTGAGGGAGGTGAGTTGAAGGGTCTGTACAGTGGTTACCTCCTTGCTCTGATGAGGCACAGCTGTAGTCCCATGGGAAGTGGACAAAGGTGATGTGGTGGTGCCTGCAGCAGGTCTCACCATACTTAGGAGTAACCAGCCAGGTAGAAAAGCAGGCTCAGCCCCAGCTTTAGTGGAAGTAAAAAACCTATTTGCTTTCATTTCCTGGAAAGGCAGGGTCTGCAGAAGGTTTCCTGAAAAAGAACTCTCCTTGCCTCGGTGCTCAGCAGCATCCTGCTACTGAGGAGAGCTCCAAGACCACCCCAGGGTGGCCCATGCATGAGTGCCCTGCATGCAGTTCTCTCCCATGGGGCTGACTGAGCTTCTGTCCCCTTCCAACACTTGAATGACCCTTCAAGTACCTCTGACTTCATCAGCTTTTCCAGTTTTGTGATCAAGCCCACTGGGCTCTTGGTATCTCACCTGCACAGGACAGCTCACAGCTGGGCAAGTCCTGCTTCCAGACACTGAGTCTCTGTACCTTCTCAGGTGTGTGTAGTAGGAAGAGAGGCAGCTGATCAGAGCGAGGCTGCCTTGGCTCATCATGTGTGGGGACTGGGAGGTGCTGCCAGGGCCAAGTTCCTCAGTTGGGCAGGCGCTGCAGTGGCCTCATGCCTGCCAGGAGCCTACTCCCCACCTGATCAGCTGGGGGAGAAGCACAACTGTTGCTTTCAGAGACAAGTTCTCTTTGCTTTGGGAGAAGTCAGCATTGAAACTGCACAGCCAGAGACTGTCCCCCTCCTCCCCAGATCCAAACACCCCTACCCATAAATTGCTGCATTAACAGCTACTTCACCAGGCTCCTCAAGGAGATGCAGCCTGTGGATAAGGGCAGGCAGGGACCTCCCTGGGAGAAGGTGGGGCTAGGTACTGCTCAGGCTATCTTGCAGTGTTGCTGGCACAACTTGCCCAGTACTCAGTGCTACTAGGAACTGAAACGCCCAGCCTTCCTGGTCCTTCTCCTGCAGCCCTGGCTTGGTCACGTAGGCCTGTGCCCATCCTCAGCTCAGGCAGCTATCGGAGCCAGAGCAAAGCGTATCTGTGCTGCCCACAGCCTGGGCCCTGTGCCACACGCAGGGAGTGCCTGGTGTGGGAAGTCACAGGACAGGAATTTGCTTTAATCGAACGTGCGGCATTATTGGGACTTTGCTTTGATGATTAGTGCAAAGGATGTTGGCTCCTGCCAGCAAACCTGCACTGCTCCAAACTGCAGGGCAGCTAAAGCAATCCATAATCTGGCTTGGGCCACTGAGACTGAGTCTGGGCAGGGAAGGGAAGTCCACTAAGGGCAAAAATGGACGTGTGGGGCTTTGTACAAGGCATGGTGGGAGCTGAGCCCTGGGGCAAAGGCAACCATCCGCTGCCGCTGTCAGCAGTGTTTTCCAAGATAAACTTCTAGGCCTAGCCTTTAGATAAAAGTGAATGCCTTTAGGTGCTGGTCAGGCTGCTTTATTACTATCATCTTCTTCATGATCTTTTGTCCATCTTCAGCTGGTTCTGCAGCATGAGCAGTATTGGACCAGACTGCAGCTCCTTCATGAGCAAATGGTCTTCCCTAGGCTTGGTGCTGAGCAGGGGAGACACGAAGGTGGCTGGCAGAGGGAAGGGTCTGGCTGCTCCTGGCACGGGTTCAGCACGGCGCCTCTTCACACTCCCAGCAGAATGGCACTGAAATCGGAGCCACTCTGAACTGTGAGGGGAGAGCCTGCTGTGTTGTCCACGAAAACAGAGGCATACTGCCCAGCCTTGGGGGGGGAGAGAGGGATTAGCAGGGCCAGGACACCTCCCTCCCCTGGGCACCAGGCATGGCCTGGCAGAGCCAAGGAGAGAGCTCTCCCCTGCACACAGCAACCATGAGCTGGAGGAGCTGCCCCTGCCCTTCGTCTGGGAAAAGAGGAGCACAAGGCCTTTAGGGGTAGTATAGTCTGTGCTATAGTGCCCTAGCAGAGATCTGCCCTGACTATCTTTGGGTCTTGGAGGTCATCTGAGAAGCACACCTGATGCCCAGCCCTGGGCTAGGGCCATGGAAGTCACCTTCCTGCCTAGTACTGTCCCCAGTGGAGCTGGCACCACTAACCTGCAGGTAAAGGGTGCCCGTGACAGAGATGGTGAAAAGGTCACTGCTGCTCTCCAGCCGGGATACAGTCTCCAAATTGCTGCAGAAGAGGGAGGGTGGTGGTGGGGGGAGCCTGCCCCTCCTTTCCCAGGGATGCTGGACTCCCCCCTCCTGGCCCTGGGTCCCTGGCTTTGCCCTGCCCTACCTGTTCTGCTGGCAGCGGGACTGCACACAGATCAGCACCCGCAGGCGGCTCCCTCGGCATCCCTGCCCCTTTCTCCGCGGCTCCCTGCGCACTGTGACAGAGCAGGGGATGAGAGCCAGCCCAGACCTCCCCGGGAGGGCCACGGGGCTGTCTGAGGGCTCACCAATGTGCAGCGTGGTGCTGAAGGCGTAGTATCCTGCAATGGGGGCCGTGTACTGCCCGCTGGTCAGGTTCAGCCCTGGGCCACGGTGGAACATCCCCTTCCTCTCAGGCTGGGATAGGGAATGGCTGGAGTTAGAGGAGTCCCGGTGCCAGGGCAGGTGCCCCTGCAGACAGGGAAAAGGGGCAGGCTGGGTACTTACGATGTAGAACAGCCCCAGCTCCTGCCACATTTTCTGCTCCACAGCGATGTCTTCACGCGTTTGGCAATGGAAGGCTGCTTGCACACGATGCTGGGCCCCGGCGTGGGAGTTGCCTTTGCTGCTTCCCTCCTCTTCCTTACACCCTTCCCCAGCTGTCCTGTACATCTTTGCCATGCCTGACCCCAAACCCCACCGGAGTTTGACGTTAGGAAGGAACTTTCCCTTTTCCTGGCTCTGCTGCTCAGCCCTTGCTGTGCCTTGTCCCGCTGTCCCCACAGCTGCCACCCTGGGCCCCCCACCGCGGTACCTCTGAGCAGGAGCTGCAGCTCCTTCAGCAGCTCCTCCGGCATCGTGGGGGAGGCCGGGGCAGTCCCTGTCCTGCCGGCCTGTGCGGCAGCCGAGGTTGGTTTTCCCGGAGAGCCGGCGCCCGCTGGTGCCGTGTCAGCCCCCGGCCCGCCGCGGACCCGATCGCCGCCTCCCCTCCCGGGGCTCCCGGCCAGCAGCATCCACGCCTGCCGGGGGTCCACGCGGGCCGCCCCGGGCCCCCCAGGTCCCGCCGCCCTTCCCGCAGCTGCTCCCGGGGCCAGCGGCCGCTCCGGGGCCGCCCGCGGGGGTTCGGTGCCGGTACCGGCGGCGCAGAGGAGCGCCAGGCACAGCTCCGGCAGCCGCATCCCGCCGCCGCTACCGGGAGGGCGGCCCCAGCCCCGCCTCGGGCCCGCCTCGCTGCTGGGCTCTGCCCTCGGGGCGCGGGGAGCTCCCTGCGGGTAAAACCCCGCGTGGGCCGCCCGCAGCCGGAGGTGCCCAGCCCGCCCCGGGCGCTCAGCGCGGAGTTTTTAACGCTTCGAAAATACCAAACAACCGAAGGCGGAACAGCTGAACCGCCCGGCGGCGCTGGCTCTGGCCCCAGCCGTCGGGGAAACCCATCCCTCTGCAACCGGAACCGTCAGAGACGGGGTGGGGCTGGGGCAGGAGCCCCTGCACCAGCAGGGATTCACCCAGGTGCCGGCTGCTTCGCCATGGCCATGGATCACTTCCCTGGGGTGCGCGCTGCGTATCTCAGGAGAGAAACCAGGATTACACACAGGCTGCTGGCACCAAGTAGCAATATCAGGCTTTGATGGGATGAAGAGCACTTTGGGAGGCCTTGTAATACCCTAAAATCTTTAGGGTTTTGGAGGGGGGAAGAGGCAGTTCTAAAAAAAAACCACAAACCCACAAAACGAGAGCATTAGCCAAAGCGTATTTATAAGAAAAAGCCTTTTCCCTACAGTGATGGGAGAGAACATGCTCCTGATGCCCCAGCCAGCCTGGCACAGGGGTTTCCACCTCCCACTCGCCAACAGAAAAAGGGGAGTGCGGCTGCATAGGGTGACAGGTATCACCATGGCTCTCCTACCACCCATGGTCACCCTGGAAAGCTTCTGTCCACTTGGAGGTGTCCATGAAGATGGAGGAGGAGCTGTGGAAGAGCCAGAGACAGGGCAGGGAACCCTCACACGTCCAGAGGTCCTTGGTGCAGTCATACACCTCCATTTCTACCCGGTAGTCCCCGTCCATGCCCTTCCAGTGGCCACCGGTGACAAAGAGCCGGTCACCCAGTGCCACCATCCCACCGTTCTCATGAAGTGTGTGTAGGAGCTGCACCTGTGTGAGGGACAGGGTGAGATGTGCAGGGACTCCTTGGTGACCTCCTACTCCCACCACAGAGGACATTGACCCACCAGATGTGTCTCCCTACCCCATCTTCTCCGTGGGGTCTGGGGGCCTCTGGTGCCTAGTGGATGTGTGATGGGGGAGCAGGGGAGGAAGGAATGGGGCATCCTCAGCTCTGCAGGCATTAATAGAGCCAAGGGAGGAGTGGGTAGGAGGGAGAGGAGGGTGCTGGCACTGAGGGGGAGCAGCTGGGAACACCATCCCCATATCCCTGGGAGGGTGACTGTGCCTGGTCCCACATCCCACTACCTTCTGCCAGATGTTGGCCTCTGGGTTGTACACGTAGACCTTCTTGGTGTTATCCCCAATGAGGTAGATGAGCCCACGCAGAGTGGCACAGCGTGGGGCTGAGAGGTACTTGGGGATGAAGGGGGATGTGATCACACTCCACAGATCTGCAAGGAGCAGTCATTAGCAGCACATCCCACCCTTGGCTCGCAATGCAGCTGCCAGTGGCTGAAAAAAGCATTGCTATTTCAGGGGGAATTTGAAAGGGAGGAGGCAGACCAGCCAGGCAGACTGGCACCCGCAGTCCCCATCCCAGTCGAGAGTCTTGCATAAAAAACCAGTGGGGAGCGGGGACGTGGTTTGTAGTGGTGCTGTGGGATGGGAAAGAGTCTACTTGAGGAGGTGGCATCATCACAGGGTGTTAGTTTCTTCCTAAGGCAGGCAGCCTCCCCCACCCCTATGCCTCAGAGATCCTGCTCCACCGAAGCTCAGGTCTGGGCTGTGTCAGACATCTGTGACTCAGGTCTGTGCTGCTAAAAGCCACACTCCTGGGGCTCCTGGGCCCTGTGCCACAGCCATCACCACACCCTGTTAGCACCTGCTCACATCCCACAGGACCATGCCCAGCAGTCCAGGGGGGCACCTGCCTGGGGGTCCCCCTCAGTCTGTCTCCTAGGGACATTGGTGGGGTGTGGCAGCAGGGTCAGCTCTCACCTTGAACAGGGTTGTAGCACTGCAGAGTGAGTGCGTTGTACTTGACGGCACAGGAGCCCACCAGGTAGAGCTTGCCCAAGCAGCTGGCAGCTGCAAAATTGCTCACGTACTTGAGGGCTGGGCTGATGGCACACCAGCTCTTGTTGTAGGGGTCATAGCGTTCCACCTCTACCACGTCCACTGTTGTCCCTGCAGGGTGACAGGACACGGCAGCCACTCCGCTGCTCCGGAGCACCCATGGACCCCTACCCTAGCAGCACCCACAGGGTCTTGGCAGCCTTACCCCCGATCACGTAGATCTCACCATTGAGGACAGCGCTGGTGTGGTTTGTCCGGGCTCTCAGCATGGAAGCGATGGGCTTCCAAACACCATCCCTGGGGCAGAAGCACCAGGCCTGTGTCGTTGACCACGAGTCATTCTGGGACCCCCGGGAGCCGCCTAGAGAGAGACAGGTCAGGTGGGCCAAGTGCAGCTGTCCCTGGGTATTCCTCGCCAGTGGCCAGATTTGCCCAGGCAGAGAGTAATAAGAGGATTTTGCTCAGAGAGGAGCCTCTGGCCCCACACCAGTGTCTCATGCTCGTATCATTGTCCGCTGCCCTCCATCCCTGCTCCTTGAAGCCCCCACCCTGCACCAGCAGCCCTGGCACTGACCTGTGACGTACACATCGTTGTTCAGAGCCACCAGGGAAAAGCCCCATTTGTTGTAATCAGGGAAGTCCGGCAAAGCCATCCATCGCCCTGAAACCCAGCAGAGCCAAGCAGTGACCTCACAGCCAGCGATGGCACTTTTTAAGCCACCCGTTTCAAGCCCATCCCAACCCAACCAGTGTCTCTCTAAACTTACACTAGTTTGGCAAGAGGTGGCTTTGGGGTAGACAGATGGTTAATCAACATGGAGGGAGGTAGAGGAAGTGGGGGGCACTTACTGCTTTTGGGGTTGTAGAAGGCAAAGTTCCTGGTGGCAGCCGGCATTTCCAGCCCCCTCTCCTCATCCTCACCATCCTCCAGCACACGGCCCCCAACCACCACCAGCACCTCCTCTAGCTTCTGTGGTGGGGTTGGGGTGTTCTTCAGGGCACCGGTGCCACTCTGTCCCTGATGTAGAGGCCAGGGTGAGGCCATCAGGCTCCTCCTTCCTGGCTCAGGGAGTGGCATTTAGGAGAAAGGGATACCCACCATGGTGCGGGATTGGGTGACGAGGGCCTTGCTGGCATCTGAGTCACGAACAAGAGGCTCAGTGGCAAGGAGGTTCTGCAGGTACTGGTCAGGCAGTGAGACAAGGTGGGTCAGCTCCAGCAGCTCCGGCAGGAACTGGGCTCGGGATCCTGGGTCGTGGCGTACCCAGCGCAGTACAGCCTCAACCAGGCTCCGCTCCTCCTGCACCTGCAGCTGGTCATTGGAGAGGTAGACAGCCAACCTCTCCTTGGAGAGCTGGAGGAACTCCTCCTGAAGAGAGACGGCTTCAAAGTTCTCCTGCAAGAAAGACCAGGCCTTGGAGGAGACCTCAGGGCAGCCGTGGCTCTCACCAAACTCACAGATACCTAGGCAGTTGGTGGCATCCATCTGCTGCCGGAGGTAGCGGCTGCAGACCTTCTGGATAGCAGGGAAGTGGAGCTGGCTGGAGGTCCTCATCAGCCCCTCCACGTTGCCCTGGTTGATGGTGACCTTTCCCGTGTAGGCAAAATCAAGCAGCATCTCCAGCGCACTGGGGTCTACCTCCTTTAGCTCCACCCGTGCTGCGATGCTCTCAGCGAAGTCACCAGAGAACATGGCATAGAAGTAGTGGCTGCAGAGGGCCAGGATGCCACGGTGGCAGGGAAACTCCCGCCCGCCTGCCACCAGCGTCACGTCGGCCAGTTTGGGGTTGGTGCGCAACTGCTGCAGCCCCTCCAGCACGCCCTGGGCGTGCGAAGGCAGGCAGAAGTCAAAGTCGTCCATGTTCCTCACCATGGTGCCGGGGATGGCCGTGGGGCCTGGCAGGCGGGGCGTGCCCGAGCAGTGGGACGCGAGGGTGTCCCTGCTAGGAAAAGGCGACGGTGTCTCCCTCTCCCCCTGCCGCGACACCCTCCCACCTTCCCAGCGCCCGAGTCACGGACAGCAGTGGCTGCACAAGTGCTCCCCAAAGCCCCCCTCCCACGGGTGGCCGTGTTTTCTCCTCACCACGCCGCAGCTGCCCCGCCGGGGCGGCGACCGCCCTTTTGGGGGTGATTTTCGGGGTGATTTGAGCCCTCTCGGCGCGGTCGCTCCCGCTCTCACCAGCGTTCCACAGCCCGGCCGGCCCGCGGGAGGGAAGGGACCGCGGTCCCGGCGCTGGGCAGGGACACGCCGCATGACACGGCATCAGCCGGGACGAGGGGCACACGCTATTTTTAGGCGGCACCTGGACACTGCTCCCTGCTCTTAAAGGCACCGCACGGGCAGAACTGTCGCCGCTGCCCATCCTCGTCGTTGCCCCATCCCGCGGCGCTGTTGCCTTTAGGAAAGCGTCCCCCTCCCGAAGGGGGAGGCTGGGCACCGAGCCTGGAGGGACAAGCTCCAACAGCACCCTCCCTCCACCCCATCGGTAGCCGGGGGTCCCCGCGATGCCCCTCCTCGCTCCTCCGGCTCGCACTGCCGGTGCCGCTATAAATATAGGCCGTTATCTCACTCCGCGGCAGCCGCAAACACGCGGCGACAGCCGAGGACTGAAACACCCGCCCTGGGAGAGGGGGAGACTGGGGTGCTGAGGCGGCCCGCCCAGCTTAGCAGCTTTCTTCACCGCCCCGGAAATCCTCGCTCAGCTGGGACAGAACCGAGAATGTTTTTATTGCAGCCCGCGGCCTCCGCAGCCCCTCGGCATCACTCCTCCAGGCTGAAGATCTCGGCCTCCTTCTCCTTCCAAAAGGCGAAGCTGCGATCGATGTAGCGGCAAATCTCCTCCCCGTCCTCCCCGGGCTCCCGAGGCCGCTGGGCCGGGCTGTGCAAAGTCCCGAAGTACCGTGCCTTGATATCGTCGAAGCCGTCGCGCCAGCCGCGCCGCCCGGCCGCGATCTCGTCGATGACGGCGCGGTGGAAGGCCCGCACAGCCCGCCAGCCATGCCGGCCCAGCTGCTCAAACACCTCGAAACAGAGCAGGTGGCGGCCTCGGCGCTCCTCGGGGGGCAGGTCCTGCTCCAAGATGCGGAAATAGCCCAGCATGAACAGCTCCAGCGACAGGCTCTCGTACTCGGCCGGGCCGCCCCCCGCCGCCGACACGAACTGCTCTGGGGAGAGCAGGGTGCGGGCGGNCCTCTGGATGGCCGCCCTCTGCCGCGCCAAGCGGGCCGCCGCCCGGGCCCCGCTTCCCGCTGTCTCCCGAGGGTCCCCGGCTGCCGGCCGTAAGGGCGCGTAAGCGGAGCGTCTCCAGTGGCTCAGGAAGAGCATCACGATCCGTTCCTTCCTCAAGCTGCCCCACTCTGGCCCCGGCCCCTGCCCCTTCCCCGGGGAGCCGCCGCCGTCGGAAAACGCCTCCTCGCAGCTGATGCCTGAGTCGCTGGCGGCCTCCGCCTCGCCGCCCGCGGCCGGCGCGCTCCCCGCGGCCCCCCAAGCGGGCTCGAAGGCGCCGCGCAGGCTGCGGACGCAGACTCCGCACTGCCGGATCTCCCGCTGCGCCAGGCTGCCCCCTGGCTCCCGGGGATGCCCGCCGGCGGCGGGGAGAGTGGAGGTAGCGGCGGGCGCGGCGACGGCAGCGCGGGGAACCTGCATCCCCTCGGCGTGGGCCAGCAGCGCGGCCAGGCTGTTGACGGCGCCGGCCAGGCGGCCGCACCAGAGGGGCAGGGGCTGGCCCGGGGCAGGCGGGGGGCTGCGGACGGAAATGCTGAGCAGCGGGGCGGGCAAGAGGGCGCGTAGCTCCCGCACCAGGCGCCGCAGCTCGCCCTGGTACACCTCGCCGCGCCGCCGCAGCCGCAGGCTCTCCACTGCCCTCTCCAGCTGATGCAGGTCTGCCTCGGTCAGCAGCTCCCCGAACGGGCCCAGCACGGCCTGGTGGGAGCGCGAGAAGCTCCAGAAGCTTGCATCCTGCCGAGAGAGGCGGTCAGTGACCTTCGACAGCCCGCGCCCCCTCTACTCCCCGTGCTCCTCGTACCTGCCCTCCCGCCGGGTCCTCGTCCGCCAGTCGGGCCCGCAGCCGCCGCACCATCACTTGCCGCTTCCACTCGGGGATGAGCCGGCCCCGCTCATCGTGCGTGGGCACCAGGGAGTCCGCGTCTACCTCCGCGGGGTTCGGCCAGGGGGGCCCCACCGGCCCGGCCACCCCGTCCTGTGCGGATACAGTCATGGGGGGCTCGAAGGGGCACAGCGGCCGAGGGGACGAGCCGGGGGCCGCGGGCCGAGCCAGCGACCTACCGAGTGAGCGAGGAAGGGCGCCGGGATCCTGGCCCGCTGCGAGGGCTTGCGGAGCTTCAGCTCCGCCGGCACCGATCTGCCGGGCTCCATCCCCTGTCGGGCCGGGCGGCTGCTGGGGGCAGAGGCGCGGGCCTCCTCCTGGGGGAGGGCAGCAAGGGGAGGTGGGCCCCAACACCTCCAGGGCTCCCCCAGCTGAGGGGTGACCCGACACATCACCCCGGTCCTTGGGGAGAACCCTCCCCGGGGGAGAGCCACGGCTGGATCTGATTCCTTCAGAGAACGGGACGGAACTGAGGAATCCCTGCTGCCCACTCTCCCCCAAGGGTGCACTACGACGCCCCTGCAGCCGAGGACCGAGCCCGGGGCCGCCCCATGGCCCCACATGGCCGCCAGCCCTTCTCCGGGCATCCCGTGCCCCCAGCCTGTCCTCCCATTCCCTGGGGTGAGGGGCTGGCGTTCCTCGGGGATGGGGGCACCCACTGCCCCAGCCCCAGGGGGGTCTTACCTGCACGGGGCTGAGCTGGCTGCCGAAGTTAGGGGGTCGGGTCCTGTCGTGCCCTGCTCAGGGAACACCCAAAGGTGGTGCAGCTGCACCCTCAAAGTCCATGTGCAGGAAGCAATGAGCAGTACGGGGCAGGAGGGGAGATTGGAGTCGTTGGGCAGCCCTGGAGAGGACAGGGGCCAGGGCTGCAGTGCTGGGGCAGAGCATAGAGGCATTGAGCATTGCATTAATATTTGATGGGGTATCGAGTGGCAGTGGGTGGAACTGGCGCTGTTCCTGGAGATAGTAGCTTGGTGACTTGACTCCAAGCCTTGTCCTGCTCTTGGGGCCAATGAAGAATGGCTGAGGCTGGTCATGGCCCCAGGCCAGGTGCTGGGGACAGAGGAAGCCTCTTGCACAGGGACACTGAGGGCAGGTTCTGGCAGTGGGGGATCTTCAGCAGAGGGATCTGCTGCACTGCTGCCTGGGCATCTGTTACTGGCATTCAGCCACAACTGTGTTCTTTCCCTCCACCACCATCCATTATATATGGCCAGGATGGACTCGTGGGGCTCACTTACATGTGAGAAATTCAATCGAGGGGCTGGAATAAAATTAAGAAGCAGCAGATCTAAGCCTATAAACACCAATTAGCTGGCGAGGATCCATTACAGAGTCGGCCTCTCAATCCCTCCCTGGTTCCAGTGCGGGCTGACACCCAGCTCTCATGGGGGGGATGAGCTTATGCCACCCAGCAGTAGAGCCACAGTGTGAGCGCAGGTTATGCTTTACTGGAGGAGGGGGGAATTTGCTGAAAGCCCTTTGGCAGAGGGTTGTGCCAGGGCTGTCTCCCCCAGCCTGGAGAGCTTCTCCCAGGATTGCAGCTCTCCACAGTGCAAGGGTGTGCAGGAGCATGAGAGGAGAGGAGGTTCTGTCCCAAACTTCCATCTCAGCCTCTTTTCTCACCCTGTTCCTTAGGAAAGCAGGCAGTGGCCCCTTTGGGATCTGCTCAAAGAGCCTCAGGGGACTTTCCCTTTCCCTTTCCCTTTCCCTTTCCCTTTCCCTTTCCCTTTCCCTTTCCCTTTCCCTTTCC
>VZRV01005198.1:3493-28457 GCA_013398115.1 Falcunculus frontatus
CGCGGGCCGTGCGCTGGGCGCTGCTGGCCGCCTTCGCGGCCGGGGTGGTGGTGGGCTGGCAGGCGGGCCGGGCGCGCCGCCGCTTCCTGCGCTGGCGGCAGCGATACCTCCAGCGCCGCCTCGCCGCCGCACAGGAGCAGCTGGAAGCGGCCTGAGCGCCGGCAGCCGCCACCGGGCTGGCCCTAGCCCTGGCAGCGGGCTCCGGGTGGCTCCCCGGCGGCCTCAGTGGGCGCTGCCTGTGCCGCTGGAAAAGGGTGAAGCGCTGCTGGGGGAAGGACAGCATCCGTGGAATAGCAGGACTCCTGGGGAAGGACAGCATCTCTGGAATTGCAGTGCTCCTGGGGAAGGACAGCATCTCTGGAATTGCAGTGCTCCTGGGGAAGGACAGCATCCCTGGAATTGCAGTGCTGCTGGAGAGGACAGCGTCCGTGGAATAGCAGGACTTCTCTTCTGCCCTTCACAAAGCAAGATCCCAAACCGTGTCAGACTAACCTAACAAAGAACTGAGGATATGCAAGCAACGATACCAACCTGGAATGGACTGCTCTGGGAAGTTTGGAGTCCCCATCCCTGGAGGTGTCCAAGGAACAACTGGACATGGCACTCAGTGCTCTGGGCTGGGTGACAAGGTGGGGATTGGTCACGGGTTGATGATCTTTTCCAAGATCACTCGATGATCTTTTCCAAGCTCAGTGATTCTGTGATTTCCATATTCCAAAGGGTTGTCTGCACTTGTCCAGCTCTAAGCCTGCCACTCTGCCCTTGCCAGGAAGCGCCGCCGACACAATAAACTAGCAAAAGTCATAACATGGTGTTCCTAGGTGTTTATTTCTGGAATAAATGTGAAAACATGCCTTACGGGCACGTGTAACAAGTCCCATTATGGGTGTGCGTGGGGACAGTTAAGTGGTGAAAGAGCTCATGTGTTGGCTGGGTGAACAAGCAAGTAAAATGAAGGAGTTAGAATTCCTCCAGGCACTTGTGAAGGTAGCTGTAGCAAATTCCTTCTTCCCATTGCTAGGGAATTCCAGGAGGAGTGCTCGGGGATTCACTGCAGGCTGCTGGTTTTCAAAGGTATAATGGCGTTCTAAAAGCTCTGAGGGAGAAAAAGCACTGCCCAGCGCCCCTTAAGGCTTCGCCTTGATCTTGGAGCTCTTTCCCAAACGTAATGATCCTGCCATCAGACTGAATGGTCTCCAGAGGTGCCTTCCAATCCCAGCTATTCTGTGATTCCGTGACTGGGATCACAAAACGCCAAATCGTTTGTCCGCAGATGAGTGGTGCCGGGGACGCGTGTGGGGTCCGGATCGCTGCCGGCCCCGCCCCGGGCCCGTCATCCGGCGGCGCCGGGGCTGTCCCGTTGCCCGGTGACGATGTCGGAGCGGCGGGCGCGGGGGCCGCTGCAGCGGGTGCAGCGCCGGAGCCGGGAGCTGCGGGCGCAGGTACCGGGACTGCACCGGAGCTGTACCGGGGCAGGTACCGGGATTGCACCGGGGCTGTACCGGGACCATACCGGGGATGTACCAGGGCCGGTACCGGAGCCGTACCGGGTGTCTCTTCCCCCCCACCCCGCCCTTGACCGCCCCCGTCCCCTGTTGCAGGTGGAGGCTCTGCGGGCGGAGAGCGCGGCTGCAGCCCCCGGACAGCGCGAGGCCCTTTGGCTGAGGTGAGGGGGATCCCGACCCCCATCCCGACCCCATCCCGAACGCCATCCCTCGCTCCCAACCGCCCGGAACGCCACCCCTGCCCTCACCCTCCCCTCTCGTACCTCTGTGCCTTCCGTACTGTTCATTCCCTCTTTCCTCTCTTCTCCTGATTGTACAGCTCTCTCCCTGCCCCTTTCACTCCTGTTTTCCAGACTGGCTCTTTCCCAGCCCTCTGGGGCTGAGGAAAGTCTGGACAAGAGAAGACTGAGAGGGGATCTCAGCAATCCATATAAATATCTCCAAGGCAGATGCCAAAGGGATGGTGCCAGGCTCTTTCCGGTGGTGCCCAGCAACGGGATGAGGAGCAATGGCCATAAACTAAAACACGAGATCCACCTCAAATGGGGGAGAATGGCAGAGAACTGGAACAGCTGCCCAGGGAGGGTGTGGAGTCTCCCTCTCTGGAGACATCCCAAACCCACCTGGATGTATTCCCTTGTCACCTGCTCTGGGTGATCCTGCCTGGGCAGTGGGGTTGGACTGGATGATCTCCAGAGGTCCATTCCAACCCCAGCTATTCTGGGATTCTGACAAATGCTGCTGTTTGGGCTTGGAATGCTCAAGCTGCAGGGACACACAGAATCTAAAATGACACCTTTAAGTCATCAGGTGTGGTTTGGGTCAGAATTCTAAGAGAATACCATCTGCCTGTTTTGTTTTCAATGCAGAGGTACGCAGCTGAAGAAATTGGTGGAGGAGAATACAAACGCTCTCCATGATTTGAAAAAAGTAAGTATGGAGATTAAATTGTGGTTTTCTCCAAAATTCACCACAGAGAGCATTCAAAGAACACCAACCTTCCATTTTAAATGCTACAAGACAAGATCAGTGCCCAGCACTGCACAGTCCCTGCTTGTCATCTCTCCAATTTATATTTTTTATATCCATTTATAAAATTTAAAAACTCATTTTAATGCTTTATTTTGTCCAAGTCCTGCACTTAAAATCTTTGATAAAATATTTTTCAACCCAGTGCATTCTTTGGAAGCAGAGAATGCAATTTGAAACTTAACACAGAATTTCACCTTGGCAGAGTGAAAGGGTAAGAAAATTGTCACTAAAGAGGGAGTGACAGCAGCCCAGGAAGGGGAAAGCTTGTAAGGCATATCTGGAAAACTAAATTTATATGGGAACTTTTGATTCTTTGAGCAATTTATTGAGGAACTTTGATTCTTTGGGGCATTTGTTGGGTTCTCTGTCAGGCTGATGAGCCCGCGCCAGTGGGGAATTACAGCCAGAGGAAGGAAGAGGAAGAAAAGCTGTTGCTAAAACTCTCCCAGCAGCTGCAGAAACTCCTTCTTGTCTTGGATCAGAATAACGTGACAAAGAATTATCCAAGGTGAGTAACTTAAACACACAAATGCAACCTGTTTTTTTAAAGGATGGCTGGAATGGACCTTGAAAAATCATTCTCTCACCCCCTTTATTAGCTGAAAAATAACAGAAGGATAAAAAATGAAGTGCTCATGAGAGAAGGAATTTATGACTTGCTGGCATTTTCTCAGGGTGCTGGATAATGGCTGGAATATAAGGTTTGGAGGAGTTAGGAGTTTCTTCAGGACAGAGAGTAAAACACAGGAATGAAAATGCTGTGTCTGGATAAAGTCCTTGCAGAGACTTGACAGCATTTCAAAAAGTTTGGTGGAAATGATAATAAAAGAAGTTTGATTTGTTTTGGATAGGGATGAGGAACACCAGAAAGGTCCTCATGCAGAAGATGGAAATGAAGAAGAAGAGGAGAGTGAAGATGTAGAAAGTGGGGAGGAAGACACTGAAGAAGAAGATGAGGAGAAGTTGTTGGATGATCCAAATGTTAGAGAATGCGTTGCTGTTGGAAACTTTGATGCCCAGCAGGAAGGGGATCTCACATTTGTGGTAACTATCTCTCTGTAAAGGGTTTTTACTGCAGATCACTCTGAATTAAGCAGTAACTATAATGGAATCCTATGCTTTTGGGATTCAGCCAGTTGTGGGATTTGGGGAGAAATTTGAGTTAGGTCCTTTTTAATTTAAATATTTGGTTGTTTTTTGTCTCTGTCTCTCCCTCCAATGCCAAAGAAAGGTGAAATCCTGCTCATACACGACAAGAAGGTGGATGGCTGGTGGGTAGCTGAAAATTCCAAGGGGGAGAGAGGCCTCGTTCCCAGGACCTACCTTGCGGTTGGTGTGCTGCAACCTCTGTCCTAATCTCACCTCTGCTCTTTTATGTAGATTAATGATCCTGTAGCTGCATAAAATGGGTCACAATGCAGTGTGTTGTTTGGAAATAATGCCAGCTATTTGGAAATAACTCCATGATTTTATCCATGGGGATGGAGATATCCATCAAAGCAGCATTTCTGTGCCTTATGAAGTTGTGGTAGAGAAGTTTCTTGAATATAAAAGTCAGAATCTTTGTCACTAAAGGTCAACTCTGAAGACTCCAAGCTACTTGGATTAATTTGGGCTTTTAATAATTTATCTGAAATGGGAGTCCATGTAAATGTGGGAGAGTTTTCTGCATCACAGAAAATCTTCTATTATAAACTTATTTAATGTATTCTAAACTTACATTAACATGGGCTGTGGTTGGAGAAGACATTTTTAAGAACAGAACTGGGAAGAAATCAAGCCCTTTGCCATTTTAAATCTGAATTCCAGGTTCCTAAGGAAGAGGAAGAAAGCCAGGAGGAGTCAGAAGAACACATAGAAGTGGTGGATGAAACAGCAGATGGAACTGAAATTAAAAAAAGGTAAATGGAGTGTCTCAGATATGGTTATGAAGCTGCTGCTATTTGAAAACAGACCAATATTTAGTGGTTAAACTTCTTTTCACATGAGGATTTGTTATAAATCCATCTACTTTTCTTCCAGAACAGATTCCCACTGGAGTGCTGTCCGAGCCATCACAGAGGTAGGTGGCCCTCTTACACTGCAGCTTCACCTGCCATAATCTTCATTATTTTGTAGACAAGCTGTGCCTTTTCCCAAACACTGTCTCTCATATCACGGACCATTGTTCTTAATGAACATCTGTGTTTTGGGAGGTTTTGGTAGCAAGAAATGCCACAGAAATGCTTCAGAGGAGGTGACTGAGATCCCAAGTTTCTGGTTCTAAACAGAGCTGTAAATTAGGATGAAATTTGCTGTTAAATAGCAGGAACAGTGATACCCTTTTTTCTTTGTTTTTACTAGAATGACACTGTGGAGGTACTGACCACCATAGGGGCAGTTCCTGCAGGATTCCGCCCATCCATGCTTTTCCAGCTCTTGGAGGAAGGTAAGGATTTCTCCCGGCAGGATTCTCAGGTGTCTGTGGTGGCTTTCTCACCCTAGCCACCAGCCTGTTGGACTAAAATCAGTATTGCTTAATTTTAATTGGGTATTTGGCTATATTTGACCCATCAAATAATGTATAAAATAATTTTTTTTCCCTTACATTTCAATTTATCTGTGTGAAATCCTGACAAATTTCCACACGATTTTAAAGATTTTCCTCTTTGGAAGATCCTTTCTGTTAACAGTTGACAAAATGATGATTTTTTTTTTTTCAATTTTAATCTTCCCTTTTTCTCAAAGGTCTTTTGGAGTCTCTTCAGCAGATATATTAAGATATCTCATGTTTTGTTAGTCTTTCTGTTTAAAGCTGTTTCATCTCTTTTTTTAAATGAAATTACTGTGCTTTAGGATGAAATACTTCAGAACACTTACAAATAGTAAACAGGGCTCGTGGGAGATAATTCCGTAGTTTTGTTTAGTCAAATATTCAACTGGACCTGAATTTTGGGTGTTGTCCATTTTGGGGCAATAAAGATCATTTTAAAAATGAAGAGTTTTTAAATTTACTCTTGTTGTAGGTGAAGAGTTTCGAGCAAGTTATTATTTGCAGCCTGAGCTTACTCCATCCCAGCTGGCTTTCAAAGACTTGGTGTGGAACTCTGAGAGAAATACTGTGAGTACTGCTGCTAAGGGGGCTCCGATGCCTTTGGGTTGGGGAAGTGTCAGGATCTCTGGATGGGAATCGCTGGCAGGAGTTCACACAGGTGGGTGAATATTGCTGGGAAACACATGGCAGATTTCCATGTCAATCCAGACTCCTTGGGCGGTAATGTTACCACATCCTACTCCAAAAATCAGCCAAAATTGTCATGTTGTGTTTAAGGGTCAGTTAAGTTATTGGGTTCCTTCCCTGTCTAGGGTGAAGCAGTGTGTGACTTGTGTGAAATTTTACACTGATGGACACAAACTTAATTTGCCTTCTTTCCTTCTGGCTAATGATTGTGTCTTCATTTGCACCATTTCTGGAATATTTCTTCTGCAGGGACCTTCTGTCTGTCCCACTAAAACATCCTTGGGGCAGAGCTGGAGGCTTATGAAGAAATCCTGCTGCTACCACACTACAGGGGCTGTGGTTGGGAGAATCACCTCAGTCCATAGACACAAAATGAGACCACGTGCAGAGGGCCCTGTAGGTTTAATCCTCCTTCTGCTATATTTCAGATCCATCCTAGACCCACCAGAGTGTCCCTGATTGTCACTTTATGCAGCTGCAAGATGATCCCTCCCCCTGGAACCGGCGTGCGGGTCCTCAGCCGGCACATCCGGCTCTGCCTCTTCGACGGCAGCCGGGTAAGGAACGTGTCTGCTTCCCAAAAAAGGACTGAGGGAAGTTTGGAACTTCCAGGATCCTTCAGGTTCTGGTTCTTCTGGTAGGCAGCTCCTCCAGCTGTCTCACTCAGAGAGAGACACACACACAACATGCCTCCCAAGCTGCTAAATTTATGCTCAGATGAGTCTGGTTTGAGCCCACTCACCCAGAAAAATAGAATTTAATGATAAAACAGGCCAGACTGCATTGATGGGCATCAGGCATGGCCAGGCAAGCACACTCAGCCCTGCCTCCCACCCTTGGTACGCCACAAAGCACTTGATCCCTCCCTTTTTCTGCTTTGGTTTCTCCCCTGTGCTTTCCTCCGGTGGTAAGTCAGGTGTAGCCTCAGAATGCCCCTGAGCAGTGTGAGGTGAGCCAGGGAGCTGCTCCTGACTCAGGGTGACAGTCACACCCAGCCCCTGGGGCTCAGGGCTGTGCTGGGTGGCCCTGGGAGGGGCTGGGGTGGGAGCTCCATTGCTCTGAGTCCCTAATTTTGGGTCCCCCACCTGCCATTGTGCCTTCTGGCTCCTTTGTGTTCCTGGAGATGAATGTTTCCCGGGCTGATCTGTCTCCTGGGATGGGCCTGGGAGCAGCTGGTTCAGGATCAGATTCCTCCACATGCCCTTGATCCTCTGCTCCTTTGTGTGTGTGCAGAGCAGCTTTTTATAAAATCATAACCCTGATTATCCAGCAGTTTTCTTCCAGTTGTCTTTGTTGTGTGCAGCGTTGGATCCATCTGGGATAACCCTGCATTTTCTGAAAGCAGCGGGGCTTTCCAGAAAAACTTGCTTTAGCTTTCTTCCCCATTTTAGGTGCTGAGTAACATTCACACAGTGAGAGCTACGTGGCTGCCTAAAAGTCCTCAAACATGGACCTTTTCTCCAAGGGTAGGTGTCACAGCCACTGGCTGTTTACAGCTTCTTCCTTCAGTGTCACTAAAGTGTTCCTTGGTGGCACAGCTGTGCTCCATGGAAGGACAATAAGGGGAGCAAGGTTTTGACTGAAATTGGTTCTCTCCTCATTTTTATATGCAGTGGGATTGGGTCTGAGATCTTGTGTGAGTGAGGGATGCGCTTGATGGCCTTTAAAAATCAAGATTTTTTAAGGTACATTAATTTCTTTTTTTTTCTCCCTTCCCTCTCTCTGTATCAGATGATGGGCATCTTACCCAGCCTGCTTGATGGTGACTGTTTTGTCAGGTCCAACTCCCTGTCTTCAGACATTGGGATATTGTTTGAGCTTGGCATCACTTACAAGTGCAATGTGAGTGTGGGAAGGTGCAGTGGAAATTGCTCCAAGTGCAGGTTTATAAAGGGAACCAGCTGTCCCTAGGTAGAGAATAGGACTAGAGAATATCCCTCATTAGGGAACAGGATTAGAGAATAGGATTACCTGGAAGGACCTACAAGAAAGATGGTGAGAGACTTTTCACAAGGTCATGTAGTGACAGGAGAAGGGGGAATGACTTCCCACTGCCAGAGGGCAGGGATAGATGGGATATTAGGAAGAAATTCTTCCCTGGGAGGGTGGGGAGGCCCTGGCACAGGTTGCCCAGAGAAACTGTGGCTGCCCCTGGATCCCTGGAAGTGTCCAAGGCCAGTTTGGATGGGGCTTGGAGCAGTCTGGGATAGTGGAAGGTGTCCCTGCCCATGGCAGGGGGTGGAATGAGATGATCCTTAAAATCCCTTCCAACCCAAACCATTCTGGGTTTCTTTGATGGGAGAGTATCCCTAATTAGAGAATAAAAGTCCCTCTGATTCATGGACATGAGTGTTCCTGCACCAACACGGAAATAACTTGTGCCAAAAATCCCATGTCATGGGATCACAATGGACCAGTTCTTTCTTCACTCCTGCAGTTTTCCATCTCTGATTTATTTCAGACTAATGTCCTGTGCAGTTTGAAAACTAAAGTTTTAACTGTTTCAGCAGTATGGACAGTGGTTTCCAGCTCCAGTTTACACAGATAGAGCCTGTCCATCTGGGATATGCTGCTGGAAAGCACAACAGGTAGTAAGACAATAGACGGTAAAGCCAGAAGAACTACCCTCAGAGGAGGCAGATTGTGATTTTTAAACACACAAGGGTGAAAGAGGAAAAAGGGGATAACTACAACAATTTTGATGTGGTTATTGTCATTAACTGTGGTTCAGTCACTCATTCTGGGTCAGCTGCTCAAATAATTTACATTTCTCTTTTTTTCTAGTCAACAGGTGAAAGAGGAGAGCTGAGCTGTGGCTGGGCCTTTCTGAAGCTTTTCACTTCCAGTGGGATTCCTGTTCCTTCCAAGTGAGTTTGTTGTGTGTTCCTGCTCTCCCTGTATTTATACATAGATGTACATACATCTATTTTAGACTAAGAGTAAAACTCATCTTTCATACTTACACACTGCTGGGGCAGGGGGCATCCAGACCAGTCCTTTATGATTCTGGCTCTTCTCTGCTGCATTATCCCTTTCCCATGTGAAAACTGGGAGACTGGTTTCCAAGACCTGGATTCGGGTAGGAGCTATTGTGAATGAATCTCTCACTGCTCTTGGAGTGTGAATTATATTTTGTGGCTGATTTATGATTAGTGAATCCAGTGATCTGAAAGAATAATAAAGCGTAAAATATTTCTATTTTATTAAATGTAGGATTTCTGTTCGTTGACAGAAATAATTCATTGTAGCTCAGACTTGCAAGACTTGTTTTTTACCAAATATTGGTAGACATATATGTATTGTTTTTATGTATTCTGAATTTATCTGGGTTACAGGGCAAAAGAAATACCCACAGGACACCTCTACTGTTCTAAAAGTCTTGAAATCTCTTCTAAATCTCATTTTTTAATACTATTCTACTATTTCATTAAGTAAGGATGGTATTACAGATTAAATTTCATTCTTGCTTCAGCAGTGACTTATTCTTGACAGAACTGAGGTTACATTATTCTTTAACAAATTTTAAATATGGAAGATTTAAAATGTTGAAGTGATGATTCCTCCAAACCATTTTAATGAAACAATTGCTGAATTCCATACAAGAAAAATATTTGGGCTGTGGAAAAGAAACAGTGTTGTTAATGGCTTTTAAAATAATTAACCTCCCAGTATAATTAAATTCCAAAAATAGTTCAATTCCCAATATCATATACAGGCTTCAAATTTATCTTTATTGACAGGATGTACGAGCTGGTCCTGAGTGGTGGAACTCCCTATGAGAGAGGCGTTGAGGTTGATCCATCAATATCAAGGAGAGGTCTGGTTTCTTTTCAATATAATTTAAATAAAACAATGTAGTTAATACTGCACCTCTTTTACAACAGTCCCCACAGTCTGGTTTGGGTTTGTATGTTCTATTTTTGCAAGTATTTCATTATTTCTTAACCTGCACTTGCCTTGGCTGTGGGATACTGGGTAGTGCCAAGCTAACTAAACTCGAAAGAGTTCTCAAGCCACTGAAATGCCCATTTTTGTAATATAATTATTAATGTTGTTTCAAACTGACTGTTTGAATCTGGGGTGTTTATTCCTGCAGCAGGCTCTGGGGTTTTTCAGCAGTTCATGAGCCTCAGGAAACAGCCTGTGCTTCTGGTGAAAGTGAAGTCACCGAGCTTGCACTCAAAAGACATCTTGAAGTGAGTCCTTGTGCTTCCGTAAAATGAAAAAGTATTCCAGATAGCCTAGAGAAATCTGCAGTGTTTGCAATAAACATCTCAACTGCTGTCCTTTATTTTTCCAATAGTTTTCTCCCTGAAACATTAGTTGGGAGCATGTGCTACATCCATCTCCTGGTGTTTTATCGGCAAATCCTTGGAGATGCCCTCCTGAAGGACAGGATGAGCATGCAAAGCACAGGTGAGCACTGGAGGAAGATCAGGTTCATCCAAGGAATGACCCTCTCCAGAGTCTCCTTTGGGCAAGAGATGTTTTTGGCACTCAGGCTAAGTCATCCTCTTTATTTTTATTTTTTAATTAGTATTTACTTACTGACAGCAGGGAGAGACAGAAGTTGGAGAGTTCTGGTTTTAGAACTCAGTGTCTTGCTCTGATTTTGCAACTCTGTGTCTTACTCAACAGAACTAATGATAGTTTATAGCCTTCTCCATTTTAAAGCCAATTTGAAATACGGCAAAATTACATTTCTTAACTGTACTACATGTGAATTTATATAGGTGAGAACTGCCACATTTACCTGATTTGATCTTCATAATTTAGGACAGTAGATCAGGCTGACGACCTCTCCTGGAGTTAAACTGCATCCCTTTGGATTCAGACTTCATCTGAAGTGACTGAAAGGTTTTATCCCAGAAGTTGTTCTGGTAGCTGCGCAACTAAAAAAGGTTTCTGTTATTTCAAAATCCACCATCACTTTAGGAATAGACAACTGAAAATGTTTGTTCTACTTCCCAGAAGTCATCAGTCCTGGCTCAATTCCCTGAAATATTTTGGCATTAATAAATACTTCGCGTTTACTAAACTTCCCATCAGCTTCAAGGTGAAGAAACAAGTGTACATTCAATATTTGAGATCACAAGATAAAGAAAACGCTTCAGCCAAAATCCTGCTGTCACTTGAAATCTTATCCACAGTCTCATTAATTAAAATAATGACAGGAGCAGAGTGATTTCTCATGGAAGTGACCCAAAAAGCACCAGGACACCTGTGCACTGGGATATGTGCCCTACTGGGTAAATCCACAGTGCACTTGGTCCCTGGTTCTCCTAAAATGCCACAGCAGACACGCCAGGCTGAGGTAGAACCCAAGTGTGTTTATCCATAACATCCAAACCAAGCAGCAGCTGTGTATAAAAAAGACAGGTGCAGAAATGAGGGAAAACACCTCTGGCAGGTAAATCAGGAAGGGCTCCTGCTTGCTGGCATTCCCAATAAACCAGCACTGGGGTTTGTGTGTCTCCTCTCCTAGTTTAACTGTGTCTTGGCCACTGAGAATTGGCTGCAGTCAGAGAACAGATTTTAGGGAGTTCTCCTACCTTCCCTGCTCTGGAGAACTGTTACAGCTCATTTTCCCTTTGGAATAATCTGACGGGAGGGTATGTGCTGAATACCCGGATGTGCCAATACTTTGAAAACCATCCTGATTCTTCCTTAGCCTTGAATGTGTTTGTTTTCTGTTTCAGACTTAATCTGTAATCCTGTTTTAGCAACTTTCCCTCAGCTCCTGGATCAGCCGGACCTGATGGATGCGCTTCGGGTATGTTACCTTGTCAGGATTTCCAGGCAAAATTTGAGCTTTTTTTTTGTCCTGTGAAAAGATAAAAGTTCTCCACAGCCTTGGTCTGAATTTACATTTCATTTTAGAGTGCCTGGGCAGACAAAGAAAGAACATTGAAGAGAACCGAGAAGGTAACAAAACTACAGGTTTCTTTTTCCATATATTCAGGGTAATTCCAACTAGCTGCTCCTTGCCAGTGTTATTGCTGCTTAGCTCTCACTGTACATTTATTTAGGAAATAGAGATGTAAATGCAGTTCTTAACATTTCTCACCCAGATTTATAACAGTAAACCAGGAGCAAGAGGAAAATTTAATTAACTTACAACTTTTTATTTCAGTGTTGTTAGGGGGGAACCTCTTACAGGTTGGTACCCAGACTGTGGCTCCCTGTCATGATATGCTTCCAATACTTGGCTGGTAAAAGCTTTCCATGGATACAAAAGGGGCTGTGTATGCCCACAAAATCATCTTCCCTACTCCAAACTCTGAGCTCCAGTCCTCCCACAATCTGCCTGGGAAAAAGCCCCCAAATTCCTCAGATCTCCGTACCCCAGAGAGTTGTAATCCCACACTGTGGTGTGTAGAACTGACCTGATTGTCCCCAGGCTCACCCACATCTTGTCCTACCCACTGTCCCCTGGACAGAGAGCAGCTGCAGGGAACTGAATGAGAAAGCCACTGGCTCTCAATCGTGGATTTCCTGGGAGCAGCAGTGGGATATTTCATTCCCTGTGCACACTCTTGAATCGATGCACAAGGATGGCTCCCCGTTTATGCAAAACAAGCACCCGCTGAGTCAGAGCGGCTTTTTCAGGGCCATTCATCCAAAAGGAAAGCAAATCTCACGGAATTGGCAACTCCCTGGGATCCCAGAACCATCCAGTTCTACCTGACTGGCATGTGCCACTCCCATGGGAGGATTGCTGCCTGCTGAACGCTCACCCCTCGCATGGTTCCGTGAGGCCGAGCCGTGAAATGCTCCCTGCCAGGCACAGCTCTCCTGGGGCTGGGACACTCCGGACTTGGACCTTTTCCATGCGTTTGATAATTGACCAGGCGGATCCTTAGTGTCTGGGTTTTCCAAACTGATCTTTACAGGGGAGTACACAGTTCACACCATGCACAAAGAGTGAGACAACAGTGCCCAGGGACAGCCTCAGCTCCTGCTCCAAGGAGTGGGATCGGAGCCACTCTTCACCTAGGACAGCAGGCAAATGAGAGGAGTTTGGGCTTCCAGGGTAGGGAGGATGTGACACTGCTTTTAAGAAGAAATACAAATACCCCACGAGCAAAGGGCTCTCGGTGCCTGTGGTTTGTGGGAAGAGTTCAGTTCAGTTTGTTGATATGGTGGAGGCTTATCCAAGATAACAGATGTGTGTTTAGGAAGGTCAAATCTCTTCCCGTTGTTTTCCTGGGAACTGGGAGTGAGTTGTTTGAGTTTTTTCCCCTGTGTACAATACTTTGGAGAAGTGCTTGGCAACACCACGTGTTTGCACTGAAGTATTTTCAAACGCTCTTCTCTGCAGAGAGATCAAGAATTCCTGAAGTCTGCGTTTGTCCTGGTGTACCACGACTCCGTGTTCCCTCTGCTCCACACCACGTTCCTCCCCAGCTACAAATGGGCTGAGGAAGAGGTGGAATTGTCTCGCTGGAAGGTGATCCATGACTTCCTGAAAAGGAGCTGGGAGAATGATGGCGCGCTGGAGTACCTGCTGTCATCAGAAAACACCCACAGAGCCTTTGACATCTCAGAGCTGGCTTATGATTTCTTAGGAGAAGTGAGGGAAAACAATCCAGGAGAATGAGCAATCCAGGCTCTCTAAGGGCGTGGTAACAATAAAACTAAATTCTTACCAAAGAGATTGTGTAGGATCTGAATTGTAATGGATATTTTAGCACAATTAAGATTTTGAGAGAGACTAGAATTATTTTATCAGTTTATCTGCTGGAAATTGTATTTTAAATTTTTAACTTTGCAGCGTTAGACAAGGCTCCGGTTGCCTGTTACTACCTGTTGTAGCCATGTAAGGTGTCATATTTTGCCAAAGCTAAAGTGGCCCTTTTCTCCTCTCGTGCAGCTTCCAATTAATTTCCAGTGTTGTTTGAATCAGGATCAACAAAAGGCTCTTTGTCCCAGTCCCCCAGCAGGCTGGGAGCAGGGAAGGGAAAGAGTAGCGATCTTTAAGAATGCTGCTGAGCAAGGGCAGCCAGCTTTGGGGAAGAATCCTCTCTTGCCCAACCAGTGACCAGCCGGTTGCTCCATTTTTAGACTGTTTGACTGTTCTTCTCCCCCATTCACGAGAAGGCTGGGTTACTCCCAGGAATGTGCCTGACCCAATACAAATAACAGCTGGTGGGAATCCTGGGAATGCTGCAGTTCCCCGGGATGACTTCCTCTGTGCTGACCCCTGAGCACCTTGTAACCACAGGCTCTGTGTGCTGCCCACTCCCAGGGGGAAGTGATTAATCCATTTTCTCTTTATTGCTGGAGCATCTGGGTGCTTCCTGCAGGGCGATGGGGACACTGCCACCCAGTCACACGTGGATTTAAGCCCAGGCCAGGCACAGTTTTGTCTGGTGGGATTTAAAAGAAGGTCTTTGAAAGCCTCCACTGCATGGAGCCAAAAACCAGCTCCCACGGGAATACCTGTAAACGGGAGCCTGCAGAAATACCATAGAACACTCGCCCCAGCCTAGAAGGGCTCAGACAAGAGACATGGACTTGATCTTTGCTCTGTGTTGCGCAAGAGCTTGCCATAGAAGCCGAGTTCCTGGGGCATCACCTGTCTCACCTAGCAGAGCTGGGATATCTCACTGGGACAGTGTCCTCCTCCTGCTGTAACCCATTGCCCGAATCAGTGGGGTCATTCTGTCCTCTCTGGGCCACCAGGCAGAAATGTCACCCCCACCTTTCCATCCCACCCCTTATCTGGGAGTTCTAGGACAAGGCAGAGTGTGCTGGACGAGAGAGCAAGTGCTTCCCAAATCCAAAATGCATTTGCCAGGAGGCAGAAATTCCTGTAGCTCTCCTTCAAACCTTACTGGGCACTTGGGAGCACATTGCCAAACCCTCCTGGTGTGCTTGTAAAAATTGCCTGCTAGTTTCTGAAGGTTGGATGTGCCTGGAGGGTGTGGAGAGGTCTGACGTGACCACGGAGCAGAAACCTGAACAGAAAGGGGAGGAGGCAACAACAGTGGAAGCAAAAATATTTCAGGCTTGGAAGCGTGCCAAGGACAATTTGCAGGAAACATTTGTGTCTCGGCAAGGTGTAGGAAGTTTTTTCCTTTCCCCCATAGTTAGTGACCTTGCAGTGGTGCGTGGTGGGGCCGGGGTCCCGCTCTGTCCCATCCCGGCTGGCAGTGGGATGCACAAAGCCGCCGCAGTCTCCGGCGGTGCCGGGGCTCGTCGGGCCGGGGCAGCGGCGCGGTGCCAGCCCGGGCCGGTTCTTGTGCTTACGTCCCGCGGGCGTGTCCCTTAAATCCCGCACGGGAGCGGCGCGGGGCAGGCGAGCGCCAGCGGAGCCGAGCGGAGCTGTGTCAGCGGAGCAGAGATGGCCTCGGTGGGTCCCTCTGCAGCCTCCACGCAGCCCGCCCTGCCCTCGGGACCCGCCGTCTTCAAAACCATCCCCTACGCCTTCATCCTGCCGGAGATCGTGAGTATGCCTGGCTCCGCTTCCTCACGGCACCCACTCCTGGCTAAAATCTCCCAAAACCATCCTGAATGCACCGTTAATGGGGAGTGACATCTTGTCTTTAAGCTTGTGCTGAATGCACAAAGGTGGTATTCCTGATGGGGATTTTAGGAACAGCTTGAGGACAAGGTACACTCCAGCTCCATCACAGCCTGTGTGAGGGTCACCGGCTGCCGTGGGGTTGGGGGAGGCTGAAGAGCTGCTGGCTCTTCCAGGGCAGAAGCAGCTCTTGTAGAAAGCAAGGGAATTTTGCTCTCTGTATCAAGTCATTCCTGGGGTTGAAGACAATTGGGCGTCTTGTAATGTGTGACATTCCAAGATTCTTTCAATTGCTTCTGGGTCCAGAGGGCATCCAGTGGGACTGGCCAAGATAGCAGCCGGTGTACTTTGCCATGGTGCACGGGGCTGGCAACCCACACACCCCGTGCTCCACAGGCACAATCCCTGCCCGTGGCGGCGGGCTCAGCTCCCTGCTGCAATTCCAGGGGTTTCACCCACCACAGCTGGGATGGCACAGGGCGACACGGGCTCATCCTGATAACCCTGTGTGCTCTTTGTGCTCAGTAACTACTTTGGGTGGATCCAGAGCGAGCAACTCACTCCAGACTGGTGCGCGGAGCTGAGAGGAGACTTCCTCGTGCCGTGATTCCAAGCCCCGGAGATTAATGAGCGGGCAGGGCTTGCTTGAGGCAGATGTTCACTTTTCCCAGATAAAAGCACATTTTCTGGCTTCTCCATCAAATCCCTTGGGGTGAGACACTTCCTTGTGTGGAAGGCAGCAGCAAACCCTTCCCTTTTGTATGAACACTCATTTCCCATGAGCGTTCAGGGAAAGCGGTGCCAGCTTGCTTGTTGTCGCGCCAGGATGCTCTGGAAAAGATGCAGGGTGGCTGGCCCAGGAGGGAGATGAGGAGGGAATTAGGGAGGAAAAGGGCTTTTCCTCATCAGAGGCGCCTGTTTGTCCCCGGCAGCTCTGCGGGACCTGGGTGTGGATCCTCGTCGCTGCTACCTCCGTCTCCTTGCCGCTGCTGCAGGGATGGGTGATGTACGTGTCTCTCACCTCCTGCCTCATCTCCCTGCTGCTCCTCTTAAGCTACCTCCTCGGCTTCCACAGGAACAGTGAGAACTGGAAAGTGCTGGTAAGAGGGGGAAGGAACATGGGCAGATGTTGGCAGCAGTGACGTGGGCATGGGACCACTCCGTGGTGACCCACCAGCCCTTTCCTCCTTTTGCCTCAACTGGAAAGTCCAGGGGAGCTCTGCTGTGAAACCACGGCCTGGGAGGGTTTGGTCCCAGCCCTATCCAGGCACGTGTTCCCCTCTGGGGCACTCACAGGTGCCTTGTTTTGCAGGACAGTTTGTACCACGGCGCCACAGCCATTCTGTACATGAGTGCCGCCGTCCTGCAGGCCAACGCGACCATCAACTCTGAGTTCGGCACCAACGCGCCGCTCAACTACCAACTCAACAGCGCCGCATCGGTGAGTCCAGAGCACCCTGCCAGGCTGCAGAACACACAGTTCCCCCTTGGGGAGGCAACAGCACGTGCTAAAGCCACAGCAGAGCCACCCCAAGCCCCGTGGTGTCACACTGGGCAGAGCTTCAGCTCACCTCTGTGGGTCATGCAGCCAGCATCGGCTTCTCAGGGTCCACCAGTTCACGGACAGCCTGGCATGGCTGGATCCTACGAAAAGCGGAAGTTTTGCCTCTCCTTTGAGGCTGGAGAGAGCTCTAGGCTGGGAGGCTTCCCCAGGCTGAGAGCATTGGGAGGAGATGGGGTTTGACTCTGCCAACTGACCCTTCCTCTTCCTCTCGTGCAGTTCTTCGCCTTCCTCACGACCTTCCTGTACATCCTCCACGCCTTCAGCATCTACTACCAGTGATCCTGGCAGCACTGGATTCACCTTTGGAGGACGAGGGCTTTCCCAGTGTGAGGGACCCTGCTGTCTTCCCAAGATGTCCCTGCCCCAGCCCTGTGACCAGGCCTCAGGAACAGCAGGTCCTTTTGCACTTCATCACAGGAGGGATTTGCTGGCACACGTTGGTGTGCCTGTAGGACATTTCCTGCCTTGCCCAGGGGCTACGCCAGGGGAGGGAGGGGTGCAGGCCCCAAGCCTCCAACTCTGACATTCTGTCAAATATTGACAACCAAGGGAAGGGAAAAAAAAAAAGATCTCTGTTCCTTCAGCAAACAAATCTCCTTTCTTATGTTATTTGCCTTTCTCTGGTTCAGCTCCATCCCTCCCCAACACAAATTCATAACAATGATACAAGATTGTGTTCCTTGACTTTCAGTTGGTTTCATTTGGTAAATGCTGTATTTGGAATAAAGTGTCAACTGACAGATTTTGACTACTTTGTAAGCTGTGTTCACTGAACAAGCTCATTTCACCCCCCAAGAGTTAGAAAAGAAACAGAAAATGTTCACTTAGAAAGCTGCAACAGATTTTAAACAAGTAAATCATAGAACTCATAGGAAATTTCTAGATGTAGTATAAAACTACAGCGTGAAAAGAATGATTACAACAGTTATTTACAGCAGCTCTCCTCCCACGTCTCCTGATTCCCATGACAAAACCTGCAGCTGTGGAGTCCAGGCACTGGCATCGCCGTCACCGAGCACTGGTGTTACTGGTGTCCCCCTCCTCCATATCCTCAGCCTCGGAGTGCCTGGAAGGAGCTCCCTCCTCTCCCTGCTCCAGGGAATCCTCCCAGTCTGGGATAGCGTTGGCTCGCAGCACATCCAGGTAGAGCAGGTATTCCTGGAGGCAGGCTGGCAGCGGCAATTCCCGAATCACACGCTCCGAGCGCAGGCGCTCGCTCCCCAGCAGGGACCGGATCTCCAGGCGGCACAGGTGGGACAGGGGAGGAAGGAAGGCTGGAAAATGAAACCCCAAGTCAAACACAGAGCAGCTCTTACAACACAAATATATTTACTAATAAAAAACGAAATAAGAGAGAACTTGACTTTTAACTTCCCCAAATAACCCCGCCTTTTTTTTTAACTCCAAAAACATCCTCATTAGCTTCAAACATTCCAGTGGAAGTTTTATTCAATGATATTATCCCTTGGACAACTTAAAAATTATTACAGACCCTTTTGAGGAAGAAGTTTCCTTGAAAGGAATCATTAACAAAGACACCTAGGTGCAGTTTTTCAGTTACATAACACATGACCTGATTTTCTGAAGGCCGAACTATGAAAAATTCCTGCACAACCAATTGAACCTTTTTGGCTGGTCCCATTTTGATTATGTTTAATTTTTATGGTTTGTATTTAATTACTGTCCAATGCTTACAAAATAGGACAGACGCTTCATTGGAAATACAAATCAAATTAAATAAAACATAACTAAGTCATATTGTCATCTTCTCCTAAATCTCCCCACCTGCAGCCTGGAAGCTGGATACACGGAGACATTATTTTCCTGCCCTGTATTCCTTACCAAAGTGGCTCTTAGAAGTCCAAGTGAGCTTCTCCTTGTATTGGGAAAGGTGTTGTTCCACAACTGGAGGAAGTCTGCTCCAATTCATGAACTCCAGGATGAAATTAAGGACATCCTCACTCATGGAGAAAATCCTGCACAACAAAAACTCCCCATAAATACATTTTAGAAGTATTTGTGGATTACAGAATAAAAGACTAAAAAGCATCACATGTGATACACAAGGACAGTGACATCTATTCAGTCACTGAGTTGCAACTCGTAGTGTGTTTACCAGAGCGAGCAGAAAATACAAATATTTCATAACGCTAAGTTTAATCCTGTAGTGCCCAATTAAATACAAAATATCACCAAGCTGTTATTTGTATGTGGAAAAACTTCAATAATAATAATAAAAAAAAACCGACTGGAATTTTTGCCACATTGTGTTAAACAAAACAGTCTCAAACTGCATCCGTTTCCTCTCCTCCCAGCCTTGGCCCAGCTTCACTTCCCATTTGTTTCCCATCTCTCCTGACCTATTTCTCCCATTGGAATTTCTTCTCACCACAGCTGTATTAAAGTATCACGCACACAAAACTTGCAGCTAAATCTGGGGGTTAATAAGAGATGTTCGATATAAATTTGGGAAGTGATGCTTTATTGCTACCCTAGAGAAAGGCAATTTCCAGTCTGGCTTTCTTCCTAAATAAAACTGTTCTACTGCCCCCAGACATGACGTGTGAATGATTTATTTCAGACTTTCCACAACCCCTCCCCTTCCTGATGGTGGCAACTGATTACCAAGGGCCATCCTGTGAAAGCCCTCGTTCAGTAGCAGCTTTGTGCATTATTAGCATGAGATGTTTAAGTAAATAAAGACAAGGCTCCCTGCTTACCAGAACCTGCACATGAAATTCACGGGGTTGAAGCCAGCCAGGAGCAGGCAGGGCAGCCATTCCTTGTATTCCTTCTGCACCGTGCTGCTGTAGTGGATGAAGTCCGTTAATTCCTCCTCTGAGGGCAGGGAACAGCCCAGCCTCAGGAAGCGCCGGAACAGAGCAAACTTCTTATGGCACAGGCAGTGTGCCAAGTTAATCCCACGCAGAGTGATCCCATATTTCAGGAGAACATCAATGAACTGATAGTACCTGTGAGCAGGAGAAGGAACAGTGTACCCCTTGAGCTCTCCCTCAGGAAGCACCTACCACTTCCTACATCTGTCTGTAATAAAACATTTTAAAGTGTTTTTATTAAAATCCTTTTATCATTACCTGTTGCAACAAGGTAACAGTATAAGGACTGAGATGATGACTGATAATTAGTGTTGCCTTTTAGTGATTAGATGGCACATTACTTCATAGAAGTGGTGACACTTGTTACCTGTCTCATTCACAGGACATTTCAGCAATCACCTGCTCTGCATTCCTTCCTAAAGAATTTATTATAAAGCAACACCAGGGCAGAAAGGGAAAAACGGCATCCCAGGATTTTTAAAGGCAGCTTCCTAGGAGCATGCCTCGAACTAAATTCACTATTAACAAATCTCATTAATTTAAACGGCAGCACCTACGCCATAAATAAATTTCAACCCATGTGCAAGAAATAATCTGTTAAAATCTGAGAGGATTCAAAAGCCTTTTTAGAAGATGTTTTCCTTAATGCAGCACATGAGCCACATTCCAGGACTCCACATCAATATTCCCAAGGAGGAATATTAATGAGGAGTGCCTGCAAAGGGGGAACACACTGGAATTCTGGAAAAATATTACATGACAGACAGCAATTGAGGGAGGAAGGCGGGAAATTGCACGTTTAAAGTAAGTTAATTAAAGCAAATATAATTATGAATAATTTCCAAATACAAGAGGTTACTTACTGCTTTTGGAAGATCATGCACATGGGGGACCTGCAGTCGAAGTCCAGGCACTCCTGAGCATCTGGGCTGAAGCCCTGTTTGAGCAGCATTTCCAGGCACTCCCCATACCCGCCATAGAGCGCAGAATACACAGGGCTCACTTTGCCCTCGCCCTTGTCACAACTCCGGTCAGTGACTGGAATCAGCAACTCCAGTATCCTGCAGATATTTAAAACCACTGTTTTCTGATCTTATGCAATGATTAATCTTAAACCCACAGCCACTTTTTCACAGGCTCATTGCAGCTTTGGAAGAAAATCGTAGTTTTTCACTCGAGTTTGCAGCTTTATAATTCCATACACAGACCCCTGGCAAACGTTGTGCTTTGGGATGGATTTAGGCTGGAAAAGAAGCATTTTAAACCAAACCAGAGGCAGCCACTTCCTATAATCTAACAACTCTTTTTACAGCAGCAGAACACCACTGCACATTAAATCTCAACTCCAACGAAGTTTGGAAGCAAACTGGAAATGCGAGTTCCAAATGAAATGAATTCTTAGTTCTATGAAACAGAAAAACAATTCTGTTTACAGTTCACATCCCAGGCCACATCACATTAGTGACAAACACCAGTTCCTTTGCTGCTGGAACTTACTGGTGCTGCTTAAGGGTTCCCAGTGATGTAGCATCATTTATATATTTAAGTGCTGTCACACGTGAGAATCATAGAGTTCCTGAGAGATGCTTCTCCCCAGTGGTCTACTCCCAAAACTTCCTTCCAGTCTTGGCTCTCTGCTGTGGAACTGACTTGCACCTCTGAAACTGGGCAAAGCTACAAATGCATCTCCAGGATTAAAGAAATTGTTCTGTGCCTTTGATTTTTCTTGCTGGTCCAGCTAATTCAATATTTGCATAGAATTACTTCTGCTACTTAATGGTTAGGAATATAATTCTAATTAGCAGCTGTTCAAATCATGTATAATGTATAACATTATTATTTATACTTTTAAAAGGTAAAGTCATATGGTCATGGAGTGAATCGATACCTGGTTCAGCACTGTGGAAAACCCTCTAAACACATTAGGATATGGATCAAACCCAGGTTAGATGCTGAATTAAAAATCACATAATCACAGAATATTTGGGGTTGGAAGGGACCTTAAAGGTGATCCAGGTTCCACCCCCTGCCATAGGCAGGGACACCTTCCACTAGCCCAGGTTGCTCCAAGCCCCACCCAACCTAGCCTGGAAGACTTCCAGGGATGGGGCAGCCACAGCTTCTCTGGGCAACCTGTGCCAGGGGCCTCCCCACCCTCACAGAGAAGCATTTTTCCCTAATATTCTAAGTAAACCTACTCCCTGTCAGTGTGGAAGAAACTACTAAGAGACATTTAAAATACGAAAATAATCAGGACTTCTAAACTACAGATCAGTTTGAACACTCAATTTTTCTCCCTTTTAAGGCTGAACTTCCTCCTTTGGGGATCAGATTTGTGTGAGCAGGACCTTCTGTCTGAATGCCTTTCCAACCACCTACTTTGCACGGCCCATCTCAGCTGCTGCATTAATGGGTAACTGCCAGTTATCCTCGTTGCAGTAGAGGTTTGGGTCTGCCCCTGCTGCCAGCAGCAGCTCCACACAATCCAGGTGTCCCTCCTGCGCAGCAATCAGCAGGGGAGTGGCCCTGTCCTTGGCCTGGCAGTTGACATCTGCACCTGACACAAAACAAAATCAAAAGTCACATCCATCAGTCATTATTTTTCACAGGGTGGCTTCAAACTCAGTGAATTTTCCGCAGCAATAAGGAAATAAAACCTCTACTATTCGAAACTGCATTTAGTAAGAGTTGATAGAAAGAGCAAGGGAAACGAAAGATCATGGTTACCATGGGACAGAAGCAGCCGCAGACTCTCCAGCTGGCCATACTGAGCAGCCACAAACAGAGGGGTAATGCCAAAGTCATCCCGACAGTCCTTGCTGGCCCCTTTCTCCAGGAGCATTTGCATTATCTCAGTGGAACCCTGAAATAAATGCTTTTATTCTTAACCAGCAGGAAAGTGAGGAAATTACATGATCTGTTTTTCCCCACGTGTTCCAAATAGAAATAATAGAACCCACAATATATTCAATATTCCGAAGATACACTGAAAAATTAATGGTAAAAGAAATTAGACAAGTTCAAATTGATCACTTTTGCTCATTTACATGATAAACTCATTTGTATGTGTTAGAACCATTAAGCCAACATATTTTTAAGTACAAGCTTATCACTGCTAGGTTAAGTTAGGAAAAATTATCTGACAAAAATGCAATCATTATTAAATAAATAATTATCCCTCAGAATACACCAGTTACATGGCAATTACATGATGTGCTCACAGGTTACCTGAAAGGAAGCTTGGTGCAGAGAATTCCATCCAGACCAAGAATGAGAACCTTCAACATTTGCTCCGTGTTGGAGCAGAAACTTGACAACCTCTGCGTGTCTATTTTCAACAGCTTCCATGGAACAGTAATAAAAAAAAAAGAAAAAGAATTCTTATTGAAGAATTTTAAAAAGAAATAATTTAAGTATTTGGATTTAAGAGCTCAAAAGGTCTCACTGCCAACTTCCTGAAACAATAATAATTTTTTTTTAAACTTGCCCATTATATACTTACTTGCCTTTTATATTTAGATCCCCAAAACAGTGTTGGAGAATGGAAATGATACCAAAATTGCCCCAAACTTGGAAAAGACGTGGAAACAAAGGTAACATGGCACCCATGATGTCTGGGTACGGAGGTGAGTACATCAATAAAAATATTCAATCAGATGATTTAGACCCTCATTAAAATCCCTGAGGATTAACCGTAACTGAAGTTTTAAGCATTTAATTATGTCAAACAGAAATCATAGAAAAAATGCTAAAATAATGGACCTTCATTGCCAAACGAGAAATGTCAAAAAGGTCTTTTTACATAAGAATTAGGAAGGAATTAGAAAAACCAAAAACACTTGAAACAGCCTCATACATCCTGTACCTTCCAAAGTTTTTCTGTGCTTGATGCAGAAAACCAGTTTCTTTTTATAATTTTGTTTGAAAACACTGTCTTAAGAAGATTTAGCGATAAATAAAAGGTCATTTCCACACCCACTCCACCTCTGAGTCTAAAGCCTGGCATTTAGGCTACAAAAAGATGGAACATGGTCGGCAGCAAAGGAACTCGGATATGTTTAAACTCGGAGAAACTTGAATTTAAACCGGTGGGTTTAAACTCCTTGTGATTTGAGGAAAGCTCGTGTCACCTAGGAAGAGCGGGGTGGTGGCGGATTCAGTGGTGACGTTGTCGAGGTCAGCCCCAGCTTCCAGGAGAACCCGGAGACATTCCACAGAGCCGTGACGGGCTGAGAGGTGCAGAGCACACAGCCCTTCGAACGTCCTCGAGTGGATGTAGTCGTCAGATGGAGCTGCAGAGGAGCATAATGAGGGGGAAAAAAGGGATGTTTAGCAGTGAATTACAAAATACAATCATTTTAAGGAAATAACAGAGTTATTTGAGATGTGTGGCCTATGGAACAACCATGAAGGTGCTGTTATCACCTCAAGTATCACCTATGAACTGCAACGTGCCAACTTCTCTTTACCGCAGCTGTGAAACCACACACAAAATCCCCAAACAAGAACAGGACAAATCTATGTAAATTTTATCTTCTATGACAGGGTAATTTAGCAGCAAACCACACTATTTCCCATTAGATTTTCCTTACCTGTCTCAATGAGCAGCTTCAGGCACTCACTGGAATTGTGTGCTGCCGCTTCGTGGATGGGCAACCACCTCCTGTTATCCGGGACATCGATGCTGTATCCCCGATTAATTAATTCCTTCAGTATTTCAACATTTCCTTCTCTGGCTGCAAGGCCCACGGCCGAGCACCGGTCGGAATAGGCTTCCGTGAAATCCATCCCTGGTGTGGAACTCTGCAGGAGAAGGAAAGGAGTGGAGGGAAAAAAAAGAGAGAGATGCGTCTTGGTACAATATAGATACGAGGTGGGTTTTGTTTGTTGTGCAGAGGATTTGGTTTGGTTTGTAGGGAGATGGTGGTTTGGGGGGTTTAAGGGGAGGTAGTTGTTTGGGGCTGGGGTTGGGGCAGGTGATTTGTGGATTTTGAGGAGAGATGGTTGTGGGGTTTGAGGCGAGGTGATTGTTTTGGAGGTGGTTGTTTGGAAGGTGTTTGTTTGGAGAAGTGGTTGGGAGTTTAAGCGGAGGTTGTGGAGTTGGAGGAGAGATGGTTGTTTATGGAGTTGAGAGGTGGTTCTTTGTGGGATTTGGGGGCAGAGGTGGCTGTTTGGGAGGTGGTTGGGAGGTTTAGGGTGAGGTGGTTGTTTGTAGGACTGGGGGGTGAGGCGGTTGCTTGGGGGAGGTTGTTTGTGGTTTTGGCATGTGGTCGCTCGTAG
>VZRV01005198.1:34541-196007 GCA_013398115.1 Falcunculus frontatus
GGCCGCCCTGCCCGGCCCCGGCGCTGCTCTGCGGGCTCCTGGCGGCCGTGGCGGCGGTGGCCGAGGGCGGCCGAGCGCTCCCGCAGCTCAGCGACGACATCCCGTTCAGGGTGAACTGGCCCGGCACCGAGCTCAGCCTGGTCGGTACCGCGCCGGGCCGGGGGGGCCCGCACGGCCGCTCCGCCCGGGGAGGGGCTCTGAGCCTCCCCGCCACACAGGGGGGCTTGGGTGGGGCTGTTCCGCCGCCGGAGGGAGCCCGGCAGCTGGGAGAGAATCCCGCGGGATTCTGTGCTGAATGCGGCTTGGGGATGTCTGGGGCTGGGGGCTGTAGTAAAGGTCTGAAATGGGCGAGCGGGAAGGAGGGGAGCATGGAGGGACGCGGGGATCTGGAGGGGATCAGGGATTTGGAGAGGATCGGGGATCTGGAGGGGATCAGGAATGTGGCTGGAGGTAGAAGGTTCAAAGCCAAGGCGACAGCAAGCAGCTCCCAGCCACCTTAACCACCAACCCCCAGTCTTGTGATACAGTTAAATCCCAGGAAATACTATGGAGCACCACTCAGGAATTCAGGGGTATTTCTAATGAGTAGCTATTGTAAAAACCCCTACCTGTCTGATCCATGGGTTGGTTGTTTCCTCAGCCGACAACGGGTGTCCTGTACAAGGAGGACAATTATATCATCATGACCACTGTGGATAAAGAGAAGTACAAGTGTCTCCTGCCATTGATAGCCAGTGGCAACGAGGTGAGTTCAGACGAGTTATTCTGTAAATATAAACTGAGTCTTTACGTTGTCAGTTTTAATGTCATGAAATATGCTTCTGTTGCAGGAAGAAGAAAAAGACTATAAAGGTCCTACTCCAGGGGAGCTGCTGGAGCCTCTCTTTAAGCAGAGCAGCTGTTCCTATAGAGTATGTTACTTCTGTCTTGTTCGTTAAATGGCAATTAAAAGGTTACAGTCCAGTCCATGTCAAAGTTTAGGGTAGTAAATGAGATAATAATACAGTCTAAAACAAGGCCTTTACAACTTTATGCCTTAACATTGCTGACAAAATTCAGTGTGATTGAAGATGTCAGGATTCAGAAAAATGGGTTGCTGTGGTAGCAGTTAAAAATGTGGATTTTTTTTTTTAAATTTTATTTTTTTCCTTTGTTTTATCTGTGCAAAAGTCAAGGAAGTTTTCTCTGATGTGGTTGTTTGGGCAACACCGAGACTACTGGCTGTGCTCTTGTTTTTGAGGGTGCTCCAGCACTTTGCCGCAAAAGCCAACATTTGGGTGGTTTTGTGGTGTGTAAATACATCTAAAAGATAATTTTTAAAATGTCTTTTATTTCTAAGATTGAATCTTACTGGACTTACGAGGTCTGCCACGGAAAACACATCCGTCAGTATCATGAGGAGAAGGAAACGGGGCAGGTAGGCTGCTCAGAACCCCTTTCTCCACTGGCATGTTCCTGCTGAACTCCTCCAGCAGACTTGAATTCCCTGGAAAGGCTTGGAAAGCGGTAACTGATGTTTGTTTTGATTGTAGAAAATAAACATCCAGGAATACTACCTGGGGAATATGATAATGAAGAACCCATTGTCAGAACCAGGTGTGTTTTAGATTATTTCATTCTGCTGATGTTAATGAATTTTTTGGGTTTTAATTATTCCTGACTGACCAGTTTGAGAACCTTTTTTTAGGGAGGGAACCTGATGCAGATCTTTAGAAATACTCAAGTGCCTAAAGTGGGACTTTGGTGGAAATCAGGTGGCTGAGCCCCAAACTCAAAGAACAGTTTAGAAGAACTGATCTTTGGAGCATTTTTGCCTGTAAATTAGTTCAAAGAGGTCTTCCAAATCCACAGACTAAGTGTCCATTCAGGGTTGATGGAAAGAACGGAAAGAGAACAGCAAAACATCACCTAGGCTGGGGTGTTTGTTTCATTCCAGGCTAGTGTGTAGAAGGTGGGCACCAGTGTTTTCTTAGAAGCGATTAACTGGAATGCTGCAGTCTTTTGGGGGGGGGTTTAGTGCTGTTTATCCCATTCCTGGATCCCTGGCTGCAGCCCTCAGTTAGGGATCTTAATCCTGGAAAGAATCCAGGCTTCAGAACCTGCCTTGTTTGGCCTGTGTGGGTTGAGTGGGTGCAGCACCTGTGCAGAGGTGCCTCATTCTGCTGCTGCACAGAACACAGAATGTTTGATTCGAGTCGCCAGTTTTGTGGGGCTGGTTGAAGTGTGATGGTACCTCAGGTCACCATAGCTGAGTCTGCCAGGCTCTTGTCCCTCTGCCCTTCCTGCTTAGGTGGCAGACTGTCTCCTGTGTCCTTTCCCTGCTTCCTGTCCATCAGCTCCCCCTCCTTCCAAAGCACCTGCCTGTTTCCTGTCCAATTCCCACCCTTCCCAAACAGCAGCAGTGACGTGTTCTCCAGCCCTGCCTTGGTGTCAGGGCTGGATTTGGGCTGTCCTACCAACTCCAGGTGGTTTTGTGATGAACTGACGTGTATTTTGCTCTGTTTGCTCTGGGCCTCAGACCAGTGGTTGTTTCCTTTCTTTCCTCTTTTGCACCTGCAAGTGGCTCTTGGCAGTGTATAAAGCACCAGCAAATACACAAACCAGAAAAGCTTCTCTGTATAAAATTTCATTTTATTTCAAGTGCGCAAACTTAACTCATTCTTAATTATTCCCTAGATCAAGAAGAGAAGGAAAATTCCAAAGACGGTGCAAAAGAGGCAAGTGAAAAACATCTATTTTAACTTCTGCCATCAGTAGTGGAGGCAATTTATATATGATTATAGAATCGCAGAATGGTTTGGGTTGGAAGGGAGCTCAAAGATATCCAGCCATGGCAGGGACACCTTCCACTAGCCCAGGTTGCTCCAAGCCCTGTCCAGCCTGGCCTTGGACGCTTCCAGGGATCCAGGGGCAGCCACAGCTTCTCTGGGCAGCCTGTGCCAGGGCCTCCCCACCCTCCCAGGGAAGAATTTCTTCCTAATATCCAATCTAATGATAAGATGATGTAATTAGTCCCCTCCCAAAATGAGTATCAAGAAATGAATCTGTTCCTGAGCTGTATTTCTCTTGCTTTTAATTATCAGTCCCAGCTCAGAAAATTTATTTAGTCTTGCTACTCAAATTACTTACACTTAACAAAGCCCTACAGCACAAAATCCCTAAGAGATGGAGCTGACTTGCTGACCCATCCCAATAAACTATGCTTCCCTTTCCCCTTAGAGGACTTCCCCGCTTGTTTAGGCCCCAAAACTCAGTTCTGAGTTGCTGATTCTATAGCAAAACAATGGGAATACCTGAAGCACACTGGAGTTTGGAATTAGTGAGAGCAGGTTTGACTTTGTTGCCAGTTCCCCTTCTTTTTTGTGGTGAAATGTAGTTTTTGTGTCTGTGCCTTTGGAATAGCCCAGGGTGGTGGTTGCGCCATGATCTCAGCAATACTCAGGCCTGAGGAGCACTTTGGAGGTTGTGTGGGGGCAGAATGTGGCAGCTATGCCTCTTGGAAAGCCAGGAAAACAAAGCGTTTTCCAGTGCAGCTTTTTTTCCTTCAGCTTCAGAGGGAATTAGGTCTTTTATTGCCTTTTTCTTGGACAGTATTTATGATGCACTTGCCAAGTCTGGATTTCCTGGAATCTCTTATCAGGAAGGGGCATGTTGGTTCTTTAATCTCATTAATGTCTTCACTCATGGTGGAGCAGTTTCTGGGAGGAGTCAGTGGCCTGGGACAGGGTGACGTGGCTTGAAAGCCAAAGCAGGTGAGGGACAGAAAGGTCCTGGATCCCTGGAGTGTCCTGACCCAGAAGGCACCTCTGTCTTTTAGCATGCAGCCCTGTCTGTTTAGCTCTGAAAACCTTCAGTAGCTCAAGCAACACAGGTCAAAAAGGGTCAGTTTGTGGGTTTGGGCACTTTGGGAACCCTGGAACTCCAGCTGCTTCCAAGATGGAGACTTTATGACTTCAGGGAATTAATGTCTTAAAAGAGGGAGTTGGATGAAACACAAAGGAACAAACCTGAAGAGAGCTGACTTAAAACTGTGAAAAAGTGGGATTTACTTTGTGTGCACCCTTAACTTTGATAGCCACAGCCATGAGTGGTGTGGGATCCTCTGGATAAGGAACAGCCCAGAGCTGGGAATGATGAGAGGTGTAGTGCAGGTGCCAGGGTGACTTCGCAGGGGTGGTTTTGTATTCTTCAGGGCCTGGTGCTGCAGGTGATGAGCCTGGTAGACCCAGTCTGGGTGAACACCAGGACAGGTCTGGATGTTGCAGAAACACTGAGTAGCTACACAGGGTCTGATTTTAACCCAGTCATACTGGCTCTGCACACAGGAATAACATTTTTTGTTTCAGAAGAGTCTCGGGAGCTTTCCTGTGGTTATGATCTGTTGCCTTCTCTCACCCAGATCCCCACAAAAAACATCGAAGGGCAGATGACGCCCTACTACCCTGTGGAGCTGGGCAATGGCACTCCCTGCAGCCTGAGGCAGAACCTGCCCAGGTCCAGCACAGTGATGTACATCTGCCACCCCGAGGCCAAGCAAGAGATCCTCTCCGTAGCAGAAGTCACCACCTGTGAATACGAGGTGGTGATCCTGACCCCGCTGCTGTGCAACCACCCCAAATACAGGTACAGTGCCTGGAACACTTCTGTCTCCTCTTAGGCTGTGATTTCTTTAGGGATCATCTTCATGGTACTTGAAGATTGCAGATACCATATGTGTACACTTTAAAAGTCTATAAAACCAAAAGTATGTTCTCCAGCCAAAACTTTAGCCTTGATTTTAGCTCCTCCCAACATGAGGAGCTCCCCAGAAGCCATTTCCATATGGAGAATTCACAATTTCAGTATTTTCCAAAAATAAAGTGTAGGGTTCTTGTTTCCTCCCCTTCCCTGAACTGTACCATGTATCTGAGGGATCCCCTGAGTCTTTGGACCTGCAAAGGGAATGTGCCATACAGACAAGGGGGGATAATGGACAGGATTCCTGGATATACACAGACGTTGGTACAAGGCAGTATTTAATCACTGATCTGAAACAGGCCACAAAGTCTGAAGGCAAAATCCTGCATTTTATAAGCACTTGGCAGCTGGAGTTACTAAGTGCTGCTATTGTTAATGTTTGGTATCCACTGTAAATTTTCTCATGTGGATGGGTTTGGTCATACTCTGTTATCTGCTGCACTTATCTGTGGCACTGTTACCTGGTTGCTGAGTGAGTCTTTCAAGCCTCTGTAGCAGTAGGGAAAAAACTACAGTGCACAGGCAACTTGGTCTGTTTGCTTGATAAGGATAAAATCTGGAGCTGCTGCCTTCTTCCAAGGGGAAGGCATGGTAGGGTCCCTGGCCACCAGCAGGAAACTCTTAAAATAAACACATGGGATCATCATTCCCCCCCCTTATGTCACCTTGGTAAATAAGGAAAGGTGGAGGTGGCAGCCTGGGAATGCTGCCCAGTGTCACCACAGGGATCACAACCCAAATTCCAAGTTCAGTGCCCTTTTTTCCTGTTGTGTGTTCCCAAAACAGCCCCAAGCAGTGCCTTAGCCTCCCAGGGCTTTCCCTCTACACCTGGCATCTCATCCAGGGATGCACCTGCACCACCTGAGCAGCAGCAGATCCAAACACTCAGAGCACTGAACTGATTTCTGTACTGGAAGGTGTAACAGTGACACGTTCTTATCTTGTTGGGCAGGTTCAGGGCTTCCCCAGTGAATGACATCTTCTGCCAGTCCCTGCCAGGATCCCCACTTAAACCTCATAACCTGGAACAGCTGGAGAAACAGCAGGAAATGCTGAAGATGCCTTTTAGGAGGGTTAAGGAGGTAGGATTTTTTAAATTTACTTTCCCTCTTTAACACATTTTATAAGATGATGTCAGTCTTTCGTTGGTCTTTAAGCTTGTTGAAACCATCTGTAACTCACCCTATTTGGAAGAAAAACAAAGCAAGTGTGGGCTACTGATTTAAAATTTTGTAGCTTTTGTAGCCTGCAGTTCATAAATGCGTGAAGGTTTTGACTGGAATTTTCTTTCAGCTAAAATTGACCAAAACAGCCACCCTGATTCAGTGTTCGGTAACTTCATATAACTTGTAAATCTTTGTAGGGGACTTAATTGTATCCTTTAATTGCAGGAAGAAATGCCTTCAACAAAAGAAGAGAAATTCTCTTCCATCCACAAGCCTGTGGCTGTTGGGAGCCACCAGCTTTTAACAGTGGGAACAACCCACATCTCCAAACTGACCGATGAGCAGCTCATCAAGGAATTCCTCAGTGGTTCCTATTGCTTCCATGGGGTGAGCAGCAAAGCCACGTGGAATAAAGCTGCGTGGAATACATCCTAATTTATTTATTTGTTTAATTTTTATATTGAACTTTTCTGTTCAAATAAATTCAATTTATTTGAGCAGTGAAATGAAAGTAGGTAACAGAACTAGCTGTGAAGGATTTTCATTAACTAATAGATCAGGAGTTTTACAGCTGAAACAGCTGGTTTAGGGTCTGGGGGGGAAAAAGGAAGGGTTTGTTTTGGGGTGTTCTGTTTGTTTTAGGGGTTGTGTTTGGTTCTTTTTAACACTGAGGTTGTTCCTCTCCACAGGGCGTTGGCTGGTGGAAATACGAATTCTGCTACGGCAAATACGTTCACCAGTACCACGAGGTGTGTTCAAAGAGTTCTCTTAGTTCCTTTAAGTTCCTGTTAAGAAAATACAATCCTCTGGACACAGTGTAATGATCAGCTTTTCCTTTTTTTAGGACAAGGAAAGTGGCAAGACCTCCGTGGTGGTGGGTACATGGAGCAAGGAGGAGCACATTGAGTGGTCGAGGAAGAACGCGGCCAGGACCTTCTACCTGCGAGAGGATGGCACCCAGACAGTCAGGTACCAAGCAGGCTCTGCCCTGCACTCACACCTGGGACACAGGGCCCAGCCCTGGGAAATTTGGGTTATTAACAGATGAGATAAACTGCCAAGAGCAGCATGTTCAGATTCACCCCCCAGTCAACATCACAAATAAAGAATTCAGCACTCTGAATATGATGCAGAGGAAAAATCTTCCAACACTGAACAACTCTTTCCTGATGCAGTAACTGCAATACAGCCTATTGCTGTTTGCAATAGTGTAATAGTTATATAGTATAATATATAGTATAACAGTATAAGAATATATAGTATAGTATAATAGTGTATTTGTTACTATTTGTTTGTATATTACCTGACCAATGATGAGGTGCTGGATTGCACCACGGAGCTGCCTGCTTAAAGATTGTGTTTAATACTTCTGAACTCTTCCATTCTGATCTTTTGTGGCAGGATGGTGTCTCATTTCTATGGAAATGGAGATGTTTGTGACTTGACAGACAAACCAAGGCAGGTGACTGTGAAGTTGAAGTAAGTGAACTTTTACAAAGTGATGTTTTGTGTCTGTTTCCTGGGTCAGAGGGGAAAGCTGCTCCTGTTGCCACAAAGCTCAGAAGGCAGTATCTGTTAACTTAATAAAATGCTGCAGACAGCAGTGAAATACGTGTTACTTTGTGCTTATTGCCTACCAACCCCCCCAATTTCCCCTCTATTTTCAGATGTAAAGAATCTGACTCCCCTCACGCTGTGACCATTTACATGTTGGAGCCTCATTCTTGCCAATACATCCTCGGGGTACGTACAGACACTCCCTGAGGTCAGGGCTGGTAGCAGAGCACGTCTCCAGGTCTATGTTTAAGGTGGCCCCTTTCTCCCAGTGACTCTTCCCAAGATTCCTGCAGTGCTGAGTTCATGGTTTGGTCTCTCTGTTCCAGGTGGAGTCTCCAGTGATCTGTAAAATCCTGGATACAGCAGATGAATACGGGCTCCTCTCGGTGCCCAGCTGAGGACAGCAAAGCCCCCAGGGCCAGATCCTGGCATTCCCATGGGAACAGTGTCTGTGAGCTGACAAAGGCCTCACCAGCACAGCTCTCCAAGCTGAGGGACTCGTGAACCACTTTGTGTATAACTATGTGTATATAAGAGCTTATTGATAAACTTTTAATGATTAAAACCTTGTCTTGCACTTCCTGCCTGGCTCGTGTGTGACACGTTATCCCCTCGTCAGTGGCACGATTAAGGTGTAAACTCAACTCGGAAAAGGCACAAAAACAACTGAAGCTTCAAGGGAGGAGTTCAGCTGCCAACAGAAGGAAAAGATGAAGCCAACATTTCCTGCTCAGGAGCCACAACACCACACATGGTTTTCCTACTGTTCCTGCTTTCTCCAAACAGCAATGTTACCTCACTCTGACTGCTGGCAATTGTATTCTCCTGTCACTGTACCTCACCCCTCTTCAGCTGCTATTTTTGCGCTGTTTCCCAGGACATTCCATTTATTTATTTATATTTAACACTGTAGGAATAATCTTCGTATAATTATTTTGCTGAACATCCTTCCTGCCACCAGGTCCAGTTCCCGCAAGGTAGTGTCTACCTTGCAAAGAGCACTTGGGAAGTTTTAATCTGCTGGCACTAGACATTCCTAGAAGTAAATTCGGAGGGGTCGGATAAGTTGAGATAGTGCTGACAGAAGGATCTGAAGTAGAGTTACATTATATTTTTGAAAAAGTCTGTAATGGCCAACGCCCAGCAGAGCCTTGGATGTTTGGGGCTGTAGCAACAGTGTCCGGTCGGTGCATGTTGGTCACTTCCATGTGCCCACCACATTTCCTCTTCTCTGCAGCCCTTATGCAAGGCCCAGGAATTTCTGACGGCTGTGGGGCGGAACCTGCCAGCCACGTGGCAGATGAGTGGGCAGATAATGCCCAAAATACCCCCCTGAGCTGCTGGACTGTTGCAACAGAACCTGTTTTAGTGTCTCACCGAGCAGAAAACCCAAACAGCAGCAGCAGCATGATTTGGTAGTTAAATTGACAGTAATTTTTGTTGCTCATATCCTGATTTTTGAGGCCCAGCAAGGTGGCAGAGGGAGCTGGAAAGGGGGAAGGAAGAGTCTTTTACATAGATTATTTCCCTATGGAAAAGTCTTGTACCCAGATTCCCGTTACCAGCCTTCCTGTGAAGCATTGGTTAAATAAGCAAAAAGTTTTAAACCAGGAGCCTTTAGAAAGAGAAGACATTAAAACCAGAGCTCTCCAGACTTCAGATCCTTAACTTTCTTCCTTTACTCCCTTCAACAGTCACAGCTGGACCATTCTCATGAGGCATCCTGTCCTGTCTGCCAGAGGCATCACCAGCCAACACAGAGTAGAAAAAGATGAAAGCATTTCACCTGCTGCCTGTGCAAGGGGCTGGCTGGATCCCCTTGTTACAGCTCCAGACCTGCACAATCCCTTGAATGGTCTTATTTTGGCTCAAGGCTGCCCTGATAAAAGGCTGGAGCCACCCAGCTCTGAGCAGCCTCATCATCCCTCAGGCTGTGCCAGGGAAGGGAACACAACACACCCACCCTTCCTGCACATCCCTCCTTGTGGAGATTAGATCAGAGGGCAAGCCAAAAATAGTTATTTAGTGGAATGTCAGAATTCCCCACATGGGGGGGAACTCTCTGGCAGGAGGGGGAAGCACATCCCTGACTCAGCAGCCAGAGCACCTGGTGGCCCCCAAGAGCAGCTTTTGCCATCATGTGAGCAAACAGGCTCTTGCCAAACCCATGTTCCTCAGCCTCAACTTCCCCTTGCACAGGAAGCTCCATGCTCACAGCCATTCCTGTCTGGCATCCGGGCTCTCCCAGCACCCACATCCACCTCCAGAAGGAACATGCTTTGCTCTCCCTGCTCTCCCATCCCTTCCTGACCAACAGCTGACTTAGGTTTGCTCCTACACTTTCAGGAGGTAAAGCTGCTTCACACAGACAAGTGCATTTCCAGGTCATAAATATCTTATATTGTCGTCCAGCACCTAAATCCAAGCTGACCTTAATAAGAGAAGCTCCTGTGAGGTCTGGTCTCCTCAAAGCCAGTGCTGATCCTCTCTGGATTTGAGCAGCTCCTGTGCAGGTTCAGCTCTCCTCCTTTAAATCACATTTCCAGTGCACAAAAAACCTTTCCCTGCAGAGAGAGACAGAACAAGTGGCACGTGACCTCTTTTGGGAACGAAATCCTGCTCTCGGCCACATGGTGTGGACCTTCCTTGCTCACTCAGACCTGTCTCGTGTCCTGCTCATCCCTCAATCCCCAAAATAAGAGATTGCTTAAAAAAGAAAAAAAACGAAACACAAAGAGGGTGTTGGATGAAACAAATGACAGAATAATTCCAGCAACAGGAATTGGTGGAATAACTGTGCTCATACCAAAGAATTGCCTTTCTACTTTGTCCCTTCCAACCATGATTGACTCTCCCTGGGATTTTGCTGGTCCTGTAGCTGTTCCATCTTCCCAAAGGGAAGCACAGCCGGAGGTTCACGAGCAGCACCACTGTATTTAGATGGAGACCTGTCCAGCTACAGGGGCTCACCCCACACTGACAGCAGGAACAAGAATTTCCCAACATATTCCAACTTATCAATTTCCTGTCCCTCTTAGCAAAGCAGGTTGGAATCTGAAGAACAAATGACTGCAGGGCAATTCCCAGAACCTGCCGCAGCAGGAAAGTGCTGGTCAGACCAGACAGCACAAGCCACCTTGGGTTTTCCAGCCCCCAGGGCTAGACAGAGGGGCCTCTGGGCTGCTGAGAGTTTCCAGTCACTGGTGGTTGCAAAAGAGTGGAAAAAAAAATTGGAAGCGATATAAGGGCAAACTGTGACCCCAGTGAAAGCTCCAGGTAATAATTTAGAGCAAGGTTCTTACCCAGGTGTTCCTGTGGGGCATCAACTGATCCCAGGGTGTGCGATGGCCTCTCCTCTGACCAACCTCCCCACTCAAGCTGTTTTTATATTATTTTCTTTGAGAGAGAGGCAAAGGTGAGGTTACAGTTGATGTCATTTCATGGTTATGAGGAGTTTGAGTGACTTTGGTCACCAGCATGGTGTAATAGCACAAGTAACCTGAATTTCTGTGTTAATGAAGCCAGAGTCAGCTTTGTCTGGATCATTCCTTTGGCTCTGTTCCCGTTAGCTGTGTCGTTTTTGATGGAGCACGGCCGCAGCACCCCGGTGTTGCTCCATCCTTTGCCCCGTGTCCCCCTGGGAGCGACACACCCTCCCTCGGCGTTCCTGCTCCCAAGGCCTGCAGCCTGTCCCTGCCGAACTCTGGCCAACCCATGCACTGCTTGCTGAACTTGGTTTTTCAGTTTTTTCCCCCACCTGTGATGCTGAGGCCGAGGCAAACCCTCGGGACGACACCGTGATGCATTAAACGAGCAACTTCCACCTTTTATTTCCCCCTCGGCCACGGGTTGCGAAACGCCTGAGACTGGCGCGAAGGGGAAAACTTGACAGATTTCACCGGGAAGGATCATCTCCGGCACCACCTCCTCCTCCTCCTCCGCCGGGCACAGGCGAGGGGGCGAGGCTGGGCGGTCCCGGGGGTGCCCCAGCCCGCCCTGCTCCGCTCCCAGCTGCACAAAAGGCACCCGAGGCAGCAGAAGGTGAGGGAGGAGTGCCCAGGAGAGCAGGTACAGGGGGTCAGGCGGATGGGAGGGTGGCTGGAAGTGAGGAGAGAGCTGTGCGATAAATTCACGTTGCTTTTCACACCCCGGGGGTTCCTGGCTTGCTCACCCCCGTGCCGGGTGTTCCTGCGGGATATGGGGCGGGCTGGGGGTCCTGCTGGCAGGACAGAGCTGGGAAGTCACTGACGTCCCTTCCCTTCAGTTAAACCTGGTGGCCCAAGCCCGGTGGGCAGCAAAGGGGACTGCGGTGACACAGGTTCCTCACCTGGAGCTCTGCACCTGCCTTTGCAGGGAGCAGGCCTGGAGCAGTGGGGTCAGGGACTCGTGACAGAGACCCGGGGCAGGACTGGGGCTAGACAGCGACGCTCCCGGCACTGGGAATGTGGGGCAGTTACCTCTCCTGGCTGCTTCCCATATCTTGCTTCCAAGAAAACTTACTCCCACAGGTAAGGCCAAATAAATGGCCACTGGTGAATCCTCGGCTGAGGAAAGCTCCAGGGGCTGGGATCAGGGGAAGATCCGTGGTCACAGTTACCTGGAGCTCCCTAGGCTGTTACTGAAGTGGCTGAACAGGTTTTGGAGGAGTCAGACTTACCTGGTTGTCATGCACTGGGATGGGAGACATAAAACCTGAGTCCCGTGGAGCCATGAAGGGCATTTCAGATTTTCCAGGGGGAAGATGATACTGCAGGGGCTGCCTGAGAAAGAAAAGAAATAAAAAATAATTTAGACTTCATCTACCATGACCTCATATGATTAGTGCTCCACTTCAAATAATTCTCTGACACTCTGTCTCTCTTACTCTGAAGTAAGATGTGTTTTATTTTGGTAGATAAAAAGGGATTCATGGATACAACTAACGAAACAATTTCTGGACTTGCAAGTAAATTAGGATAATTTTTAGTAGTATTCTTTAAAATATTATAATGATGGATCGAACACTTCTTTTCTCCAGGATGAGGATCCTTCCTGGCTGCCTTCATTTCTACTTCATTCCTTTCTTACTCAGCGGAGCATATGGACTCCTAACATGGAGAACACCTCCAGCCTTCCTGGTTTATAACTACTCCTATTTAAACCTCTCCTCTGTCTCAGAAGCACAAGCTCCAAAAACAGCAAGAGCTCTCAATTTCTCACACAATGTCATTGAAAAAATAACCAAGAGAGACTTGGAAGGATTTGACAGGCTGGAAGTTCTAGACTTTTCCTACAATCGGATCAGGGATGTTGAGCCTGGAGTGTTCCGGAGTCTGCTCAGCCTGGTTTCTGTGGATTTATCATTTAATGATGAGAAACTGCTTCTGTCGGATCTCCCACCCCAGCTGAAGCTCTCACCCGCTGGCAAAGCTCCAGGGTCTTTGCAGCTTTCCAAGAATTCTGACAAATCCTCAGGGGCTGCTCTGGAGCCTTCTGTTCCCGCTGAGGAGCTGCCACGCTCCGGAGTTCTGTCTCTCCTGCAAATCCTTAACCCCAGGCTCAGGAGAAGCACAGAGAATCTTCTTTGGAGGGGAGAGAGGAACACAACGGCCCCTCTCACAGCCACACCCGAGCCCAGCCTCTGCGGAATTCCTACCAACGGGACACTTGACCTGTCCCACAGCAACCTCACCACGGAAGAGCTGATGTTAAAACTGGACGAGGATCTCTGCCAAGCCCAGCTGGGCAAGATTTTGGAGCTTGATATCAGCCACAACAACGTAGAAATGGATCTTCTGTCACTGTTTACCCTGTTCTTTCCAATGGAAAACACGCTGTCCATCGACGCCAGCTCCAACAAGTTAACCATTAACATCCTGGATGCCGAGTTCTTCTGTAAGTTCCCATCCCACCAGCTTTTGTTCCTAAACATCAGCAACAACCCCATCAACAGCCTGGATACCCTGTGCCTCCCTTCCAGCATCAAGGAAATTGATTTGTCCTTCACCAACATCAGCCAAATACCTGTGAATTTCGCTAAAAAATTGTTTAACTTGGAAAAAATGTACGTTCAAGGAAACCACTTCATCTACACAGCATTTTCAGAAAGTGGGAATTCACTTCCAATGTGTGTCCCTCCCCCCGGAACTGTACACATCAACACCATCTCCTTTGTCAGGAACGTGGCTGGGACACCCATTGAAAGCCTTCCCGACAAAGTGAAACACCTGGAAATGTCCAACTGCTCCATTGTGGAGCTGCCGGAGTGGTTTGCTGAGACAGTGGAAGAACTGTTATTTCTGGACCTCAGCAGCAACCACATTTCTCTACTTCCCAATTTCCCCTCCTCCCTGCAGCATCTCGACATCAGCAACAACGACATCAAAGTCATCCCCCTCAGTCTGAAATCCCTCTCCAGCTTAACAATATTTAGGATTCAGAATAACAAAATTATGGATATGCATGTTGAGTATTTCCCATCAGCCTTAAAAAAATGTGATTTTAGTAAAAACAAGGTGAAGGTGTTGTCCTTAACTTCTGCCCTGGAGAAGCTGGAACATCTCAACGTTTCTGGGAACGTGATCACACATCTGGAGCCTGCCGGCCACCTTCCTGCACTGACCAGCCTGGACAGCAGCCACAACCTGATCCCAGAGCTGCCCGATGGCTTTGGGGAATCCCTCTCAGGGCTGAAGTATTTTAATTTATCAGGGAATAAGATCTCCTTTCTGCAGCGTGGCTCTCTCCCAGCTTCTCTCGTCGAGCTGGACATCAGTGACAACGCCATCACAACCATCGTGGAGGCCACGTTCGGCCCTCTGACGAGTCTGAAGGTTCTGACTGTCCAAGGGGAGCATTTTTTCTGTACCTGTGACCTGTACTGGTTCGTGAACGTCTACATCCACGAGCCCCAGCTGGAGATCAGGGGCAGGGAGGCCATGAGGTGCAGCTTCCCCCCGGAGCACCGGGGCTCCCTGGTGGGCAGCAGCCGCCTGACGCTGCTGCGCTGCTCCCTGGGTGTCCAGCTGGCCGTGACCGCCGGCACCGCCGGCCTGGCCGTGCTGGCCCTCACCGCGCTCTGCTGGCGCCTGGACGGGCCCTGGTACATCAGGATGGGCTGGTACTGGTGCATGGCCAAGAGGAAGCAGTACGAGAAGAGGCCAGAAAACAAACTCTTCGATGCCTTCATCTCGTACAGCGAGCACGACGCCGACTGGACCAAAGAGAACCTGCTGGAAAAGCTGGAGAATGATGGGTTCAGGATATGTTATCACGAGAGGGATTTCAAACCGGGGCATCCTGTGCTTGGGAACATTTTTTACTGCATAGAGAACAGCCATAAAGTGCTTTTTGTTCTCTCTCCCAGCTTTGTGAACAGCTGCTGGTGCCAGTACGAGCTGTATTTTGCCGAACACCGGGTCCTGAATGAAAACCTGGATTCCCTCATCATGATCGTGCTGGAAGATCTCCCACCCCACAGCGTCCCACAGAAATTCAGCAAACTCAGGAAACTGCTGAGAAGGAAAACCTACTTGAAGTGGAGTCATGAGGAACACAAGCAGAAAATGTTCTGGCATCAGCTAAAAGCCGTCCTAAAAACAACCAATGAGCCGCTCGTGAGAGCAGAGAACGGATCCGCTCTGGAAATGCAGGAGCTGGAATGAGACCCAGGGAACTGTGAACGCTGTGCCTGGAAAGCCTGTGGTCAAACAAAAGCATTTATCTCCTGCAAAGGCTGCTGAGATGCCCAGGGGGTTGTCTGGATCAGTCCCAGGAGAGGCTTCTTGGGGGACTGCAGCACGCAGTTATTCCCTCTGATAAAGAATCCTGAAGGGATGAGACCTGAGCGTCAATAAAAAGCCTTTTCCTCCTGGATGCTTGAATTTGTGAAGCTATTCCCAGAATTTCTGTAAGTGCTGTGGATGCCACCTGAAAGGAAGAACTGCTCAAGTCACACTGCATGTCCTCGCTGCCTTCCTGAAGCGGTGGCAGTGAGAAGCGGTGTCTTAGGACTGGACTTCAGATTCCTGATTCTGGGATAGCTTAAGGTGGGAACACACTCTGTGTGCAGGTAAGAGCCACAAACCACGCTGGTACACAGGGAGTAGCTCCTTTCTGTGCTTTGGCAAGGAAAGATTAAAGATTTACTTAATTTAACCCTCTGGGAGAGGCCAAACCCACACTGCTACAGACTTTGGGTTCAGTGACTGCTGGAAGAGATGAGACTTGAAAATATTTTGTAAATACAGAATAAAATGTACAACCAGACAGTACAAAAAGAACCAGCTGAGTGTGTTGGCCTCTACTGTTAACTAACTGGGGTGAGCTTCGTTTAATGACAAATCTCTGGAGAATAAACAAGTTCTGTACATTATTATTTAGATTTAGGAAAGTTCCACCTGGCACAGTTACCTTGACCCATTTCTAATTAATTCAGTGCTACCTCTGCATGGTCCTTGTCCTCACCTAGTGCCACTTGATAATTTTATTTATCGTGCTTGGGAAAAAACAAAAGAAATTCAGCTGATCCAACTTTCACATTCAAGGGAAATCAACAGACTGTGACAGAAAATAAACACCAAATGTGGACAAATGATTTAGTTTAGCATGACCTGGACTTGCTCCTATGAAGAGTAAACCCAAACAGCTTCCCAGCAGAAGATCCCAGATCCAGGAATGCAGAATGTCTGTGTCCAGCACCTTTGGAACACAGACTCTGAAAAGGAATCGGCTCTGCTGTGACAAAACAAGTCCAATACCAACATATTTGCTGCCGAAAGGGGGAACATGAAACAAACACCTCCACTGACAGATCCCTTGGAACTCAGTGCAAACCCACCTTTCCTCAGCAAAATTATTTGGCATCTTCAGCGTTGAGGTTTTGTGTATTGAGGATAAAACCCACAATCCTACAGGCCAGCAGCTGAAAGAACCAACTCTTTTCACCACAGAGATCTAGGGCTTAAAAAGACTGTGAATTATAAAAATATTATAAATATTTTTGTTCATTTAAGCAACCAGAAGTCACTTGTTGAAGAGATTAATGAGCCCAAAGTAATTAATCAGCTGTTTTTCTAATAACCTTTATGCTTTCCTCTTTCTAAACCACTCAGTGGTCACATTTCTCACTTCCTCTCTTCCCACAAATTTCCCACCTCCACATTCCACTGCTTCCCTCTCAATTCCATCGCTGCTTTTTAACCTTGCAGTGACTCTTTACTGGTTCTTTACTGGAGCTTTACTGGTTCTTTACTGGTTCTGTACTCAGCAGGTTTCTGATAGAAGAGGCTAAGGGAAAAAAAAGAGAAATTACACCCCAGAATAGTCTAAACGAATTATTTTATCAAAAATTTGATTATTTCAGTTCATGATTTACTGCAAAGTTGCACCTGCTTTCAAAATCCAGTTTTGATTTACTACATCCATAAACCTCCCACAAAACTGTTACTGAGTACAACTGGCAATTTAAATGAAGTTCTGTCCCTCCTGCAGATTAAAAGGTGTTGCACTTTCCTGTCTGGCACTATGATGCTGCACAGATTAACACCAATATTAATTATGCAGGTGGTGTTAAGGACACAGCTGGCACCAGGAGTTAAGAGAGAGCAAATTACAAAGAGCTTTGATGGGGACTACAGTTCTTTTGTCACATAAAGGCAAGAAAACCTCCTGCTTGGCCCCTTCTTGCTTCACTCCCACATGAATACTGAATGCAAATGATTTATGAGGCGTGAGTGGTTTAATTTTGAAACATGTGATGGCGTTCACGTGATCTAAAGGCACAGGAGAAGTTGCACATACACACAGCAAACTGCCCATGTATATTTTGTCCCCCAAAACTGCCTCATGTATATTTTTCCCTCCAGTACAATTTGTACTGAAGAGAAATTCAAATACAGAACAGCCAAACAAGACCTTTTCATTATCTTTTATACTCAGTTTGGAAAGAACCATATTATTCATTTAGAGAAAAACAGTATCTGGGCAGAGAGAAAAGACTTAGGGAAATAATTTCAATTTTACGTTTGTATTAGAAAGTTGTTCACACCGGTTTTATTGCAAGAAAGCTGGTTTGAATTATTCAGAATTAATTCATATTCAGTGTTAAACACAGAACAGTGTTCCAGGAGAATCTTCAATCAGTTTAGTTAACAAAAAGCCTGAACCAACAACTCACAGACAGCAATGATGTGGATATTTTTTGTTTCTAAAGTAACAAATCACCTTCCCATCACTGTCATTTTCCTTAAGGTGTGGCACTTTCCTATAGCAAGGCATCAAAAGTCTGTGGCATGATTATTTTGGAGACACTGAGGCTCTGCTGAAGTCCACAGAAGCTGAAAAGTGATACCTTGTTTGGAAGAGATCTGGCCACTTAAGAGTAAGAACTGTCAGGAATTTAAATGCCCCTGAATTGTTCGGTCTCCCAGGGAATTCCCACAACACAACACAAGTGTGTAAGTGACAACACAAATGGTTGGATTTATCAAAAAAAATATCAAAAAAACATTTAACTTCTGTTATTTGCTTGCTGTGTAGACCAACAGACAAAATTTCTAAGCAGACAGATGAAATCAAACTGATGTTAGACTTCTTTAAAAAAGCTCAAAAACCCCTTCATTCTGGTTTTAAAAATACTAACAACTGTCAGTTCTGCCTGTCAGGAATAGCCAAATCCCGATTTATACAAAGTCAAGGGCAAAAGAGCAAGCAGCAACATGACTCTGTGCCTGACAGCTGACCAGTTAGGGAATTCTAGAGGTGACTGTGCTCCTCCTGGTGTATCAGTCCCGTAATATTGCAAAATTCATCTTTATCCAATGCAAATAATTAGGTAGTGCATGTTATTTCTATCAGATGTAAAATAGTTCTCCAAATTATTTTGGGATACATAATGCCACCATCATTAAAACCAATGCCCAGCAGATATTAATATGCTGCAGTATATTAATACCTCTATTAATATACTGCAGAGGTTTATTCCAGTGCCACACTTCCCAAATGTCCCTCCCCACTGGAAATATAACACTGACCAAACAAAGCCTTGTCCCACTTGAAGAAGCCAAAAGTGAAAGCATGAACTTTAGCTGAGTTCATGGAAATCTTGCCATTTACCTCAACAGAACCAGGGTTTCACCCTGTGAAGAGAAAGGGCTTCTGTTATTACTGAAGAATGCTGATTCTTCCAACCTTCTGCAACGGGAAGAATTTAAACTCAAATACACCAAGCCCCTCCCCAGTTCTTCCTTCCTGAAAATACAAGGTATTTATAATACTCTGCCTTATCACAGAATGGGTTGGAAGGGACCTTAAAGAGGATCCAGTTCCATGCCCTGCCATGGGCAGGGACACCTTCCCCTATCCCAGGTTACTTTGAGCCCCGTCCAACCTGGCCTTGTGACATAATGAACCACATAATTATGGCATCTACTTTTTTTCACTTGCCCAGCAGTAAAATTTAGTAACAAAACCACCCTCGTACAACAATTCCAAACCTAAAATATCCCCCTTTCTGGCTCGCCCCGGGAACTCCACAGCGCGTCACGGAGGCGACAGCTCCGCGTTTGCTTCAAACGCAAACGGGAACAGCGTTTGTATTCATTGACAGCAGTATCATGGAGTTTGGAGCAATTCCTCCCCAAAGCAGAGCAGGGGACCCTCTGGAATGGCTGGGTGGTGCCAAGGCTACACGGAGGGCAGCGGTATGTGCCTGGCGGGAGCAGCGCCGCAGTCCCACCCTGCGCTGCCGGAGTGATGGAGCGCGGGGATGCAGGGCTTGGCAAAGCCGAAGGCGGAGCCCGCGGGCTGCAGGCTGTGCGGGGTGCTCACCTCCGCCGAGGGGCTGCTGTTGTACACGCTGTAGTAGGGCTCGATCCGCGTGTTCATCGGGGTGGAGCTGCTCTGCCCGTAGTGCTGCTGCCCTGCGGATCCCTTGGGACTCAGCACGCTGTCCTTGGAGTGGCTGGCACCGCACGCCTGCTCCAAACCCTTCTTCTGAGGCTTCGGAGACAACATGTAGGCTGAGTTGGTCTCGTGGTGGGACGACTTGTTCCTGTTGACCTCCAGGCTGCCTTTGCCCATGGCTCGAAGCCTCGTCTTGTGCTTGCAGCAGAAAAAGACCAGGGCCACGTACTGCACGCACCAGAGCACGCGTCTCCGCAGTCCCGCGCTGTTGCGGGAATATATAAAGGGATTTAATCCCGATTTGAAAAAAATGAGGGTAAACCCACACAGCTCAAACTGGTAGAGCACAAAGCCACCGCTGCTGGACAGCATGTCCTGCACCAAGGAGATGCCCAGGGGCAGGCAGCACACCAGGACGGAGAGCACGATGACCACGCACGTCACCACCGCCTTGGAGTCTTTGGCCGTGGCCAGGTTGACGGCCGAGGCCAGCGGGAGGCGGCCAGCGAGCTTGGCGTGGCCGTGGGGTGGCTTGGTGCAGCTCTGGGTCCTGTACAGGGCGGGCACGGCCCCGGGCCCCGCGAAGGGCTGAGCCCTGGGGGTGCCCACGGCCACCGCGGGCGGGCACTTCCTCGCCCGCGCGTTCCTGCGCAGGGCCTGGGCGATCATCACGTAGGACACGGACACGACGGCCACGCAGCAGATGAAGTCGGTGACGTAGAGGTAGAGGATGAGCTTGCCCTGTCCGCTGGGCAGGCTGGCCATGGGCAGGCAGAGGCGGGAGCCGCGGGTGCGCAGCGTGGCCAGCGTGGCCAGGGTGAAGCTGGCGGCCCAGAGCAGCAGCGTGAGCAGCAGCGAGCAGGGCGCGGAGGCGGCGCGGTGCGGATGCTTGCCCAGCACCATGCGCAGCCGGTGCAGCGCGATCACCGCCACCGTCTTGAGCGACATGATGATGAAGCCAGAGCTGGTGAGGTGGAAGGTGAAGCAGAAGGTGCCGGGCACGCCGCGGGCCGGGCCGAAGAACAGGACGAAGGCGAACATGGGGGCGGCCACGCCGCAGATGAAGAGGTCGCAGAAGGAGAGGTTGAGGATCATGAAGTCGAAGTCGGTGCGGAATTTCCGGAGGGCCGGGTCGAAGAAGGAGAGCAGCACGATGAGGTTGCCGTAGGAGCCCAGGCAGAAGACGAGGGCCAGCAGGGAGGCGCAGGCGGCCAGCGTGGCGGCGTGAGTGCCCTCCCGCAGCTCCGCAGGGCCGCTGCCGTTCGCGCCCAGCTGCTCCGCGGGCCCGGGCGGCAGCCGCCCCGACCCGTTCATCGCCGCCCGGCCCCTTCACCGCCCGCGCATCGCCGCTGCGGGGCTCCCGCCTCGCCTCTTCACCGCCCCCTCATCGCCGCCTCAGGGCTCCCGCCCGGCCCCTTCACCGCCCGTTCACCGNCGCTCCCTTCGCCGCGGCGGCGCCGGGCTGGGGCCGGGGCGGGCGGCGGGGACAGAGCCGCAGCCCCCCCGCACCGCCAGGCACAGGCGGGCCCGGGGGAGGCGGCACCGAGCTCCCCAAAGCCCCGCTGGCGCTGCATCCCCGCCGCTCCAGCTCGGGGAGCAGCGGTGATGCGAGAGTCTGGAGCAGCACAGAGTCTGGTCTAGAGAATCACAGAAGGGTTTGGGTGGGAAGGGGACTGCAAGACCATCTCGTTCCTCTCCCTGCCCTGGGCAGGGACACCTTCCACTAGCCCAGGTTGCTGCAAGCCCTGTCCAACCTGGCCGTGGACACTTCCAGGGATGGGCCAGCCACAGCTTCCCTGAGCAATCTGTGCCAGGGCCTCACCAACCTTACAGGGAAGTATTTCTTCCTAATATCCGATCTCAACCTACTCTCTTTCAATTTGAACCCATTTTACATTGTCCTGGCACATGATTTTGTAAAGAGTCTCGCCTCATCTTTCCTGTAAGTTCCCTTCAGGTACTGGAAGGCTGCAGTTAGGTTACCCTGAAGCTTCTCTTTCCCAGGCTGAACAATCCCAATTTTCCCAGCCTTTTCTCACAGCAGAGCTGCTCCATCCCTCTGATCCCCTTGGTGCCTTCTTTGTACTTGCTCCAACAGCTCTGTGTCCTTCCTGTGCTGGGACCCTAGAGCTGGATGCAGTGTTCCAGGTGGGGTCTCCCCAGAGCAGAGGATCTGTGCTGACTGTGCGCCAACAAAACACCTGCCCCAACCCAAAACCTGTTCAGCATCAACATCAAAGTTCTGTATGCTGCCTCCTGCCCTGCTTGCACTTTTGCATCACTTCCCTGAGCCAGCTCAGTGAGGGCAGGGTGCTCTTTGTATTTGCTCAGAAGCACAGGATCTAAGGCAAAGCATCTTCTATGTTCCCGTGGAGAGGGAAAACATAATCAGCATCATTTCTTTATCTGTTTGCTGCCAACTGCTATCACAAATATAGTAGTGATGGAGAGTGTTGGATATCTGAGAATTAAAGGGGTGGTTCTGAAGTACTTACAGGGCCATAAAGGTGAGGAAATGCTCAGCACACGTTCTCTGAGGCAGGCACAGCTGAGAGGTCTCCATGGCACTGGAAATCCAGGTGGTAGAGATCAAAATCCAACCAGGCAAGGCACAAAACCACTATGAAAATACAGTAGATCCAGTATTTTTGACTTAGGCATGGCACTTGCCTCACAATCAATATATATACATTAACCTATTGTGTTAATAACTATCCCCCTACCCCAGGTACTTTGTAGAGCCATCCACACAGCCACAAGTGTGCAAGTTTGACACCTGACAGCTTCCCAGTGCCATCTGCCTGTTTATTTTTCAACACATTCCTTTCTAAACCCCAGAGCAATGTTTTTATAACCCTCTGGCTGGTGACAGCAGCCTGGCCTGTGAGCCTTTGCCTGCTAAATGCATTCCCAGTGGGAATGGGTGTGGATTTGTTCTCAGGTGAAATACCAGAAGTTGGCTGCAGCAGTGCCTTGCAGCCTGGGCAGGTGCATTTTGCCTTGGTTTTGTCCTTAAACCGGTTGCATACAGGAGGGGAAAAGTCCAAAAACCAAAACATGGTTTCCTGTGGCTTCAAGTTATATTCTCTTTCAGCTTGGCTGCCACTTATTTTCCCTTACTTGTATTTTTGTTCTCCAGTTGTGGTTAATTTGAAATCTGTGGGTGAATCTTGGCCCTCCTGAATAAGAGTTGCTTTCTCTTTGACAGGCTGGGATCTCCCTCCTTGAATTTTCTTATTTATAGACATCAGAGGATGCTGAATTATGGGATTAAACAAGAGTAACAAAATATTAGCCTAAGGCTAGAGTGGGGTTGGTTAAGATGTTTTACTCCTCTTCAGTTATTAACTGTGGCTTGAAATGAAGGGGAAACCGTAGCTGGATCAGAGGCTGAGAGCCTCAAGCATTCCAGCAGAAAAGGAGAAGGGATTGTTCTCAGGGAGGAAGGGAATGAGCTGAGGCAAAAAGCATCTCCATGGGAGCACAAAGCCCTGCCCAGCCCCTTTGGCACAGCCAAGTGTCTCACCAGCCCACCCCTTTTGAAAAGGACTTTTTAGCTTTTAAAAGAACTGCCAAAGTTTGGGTGGAGGAGAAAAGCAGTGGAAGAAAGTCTGTTTTGCAAGGCAGGAATCACAAGAGCAACAACTTACCTTGCACAAGGTATGAGGGTATTCACTCTCTCCAGCACTTAAGCTGTTCTTTAATTCCTTAAAAATCCAGTGCTCTCTACACCTATCAAGCTTCTCGTTGTTCAGTCTTGGGAGTTCCTACTGCATAAGGGGAAACAATGTTCCCAAGGCATTTTTGATAACAGTGTTGTTTTACAGATATTTACTGGAAATTACTTTTAATTGTTGAAATCTGCCCCCATCTCAGCCTAAGAATCGTAACTTGTGATTTTAACAAAAGAGTTCTAGGGGAAAGCAGCTGGAATAATAAAAGGGGAAATTAATTCAGAAAAAAAAAAAAGAAATAAAAGCCAGGAGAGAATAAACTAAGAGTAGCAGTGAAAAGCATTTAACAGAACCCTTTCAGGATGAACTCAGCTGGGCTTCTACCTGCACTTACTATAATCTGAGTGCACTTATTGCTAGAACAGATTTGTTTGGTTTATTGCTGGCTTTCCTAAGAATGCCAGTCAGAAGTGATGGCATCTCATATTCCCCAAGGGAAATGTGTGTCCAGCTCCATCTGCAGCAGCAAAATCTGCTCAGCAATATTCTACATCGTCCACAGAGTTTGTCTTTGACATTAAATGGGGCTGTGAAACTACCACTGCACCAATACCCTGAGGACCTTGCCTTGGATTAACCACCTGGAACCCCTTCCTTGGAGCATGGATTCCTTTGCCTGCTGGCAACCTGGAAGCCTAGAGCAGGCTGAGGTGAAATTCCCCACCTTTTATTAGAAATCCCCAAAAGTTGTCTTCCAGGTACTGCAGGATGCCATGAAGATGTAAAACACATCAGCTGGTGACTCACAGCAGGGTTAGAATTAAAATCTTCCCAGGACAATGGCCAGCGAACCTTTCTACTGCCATATGGCTTTATTTTCCCTCTTGCATCTTACCAGATTGTGTTTTCCACAGCCCTGGGGAAAAGGGAGCTGGAGGCTCTGCTGCAGGATTCCAGGAAGCCTGAAGCTGTGGAAGGAAGTGTGAGACTGAGCAGGGTGTGGGATGCTGGGGATGCCTAACTGTGAAAAACTGACAGGAGACATCATCACATCAGCCAGGGTACCCAGCACAGCAGTCCCAGCAGCATGGGAAAGAAGTAAGAAGGGGGAAAAGAGATACCTGGACGTAACAAGAATACAGTCGTAGTATACCAGAAATAAGGAACTTCATCCCTTTACCTCTTTAATTAAAACCCAAACCCATCCATACATGAACTCATTAGCAACACAACTCATTGGCACCACCCAAAAGCACAAGTTAAAAGTCTTATTTGCCTCCTTTGTAGTAGGTAATAATGTACAATGTAATTTTCTTACATTTTCTTAATTTTTTTATCAAAATAAGCATCAAATATACCCACCTAATCATGGAAATATGGGAGATCACACCACTTAATGGTCTAGCAAGAGTCACTGAGCAGTACATCACTGGTAACTTGAGCTCTTAAAAACCAAACTCCCAAAAAACCCAACAAAAAACCCCAACAACCAGAACACCTCTCAACCCCCCCCAAATTCTGCCTTACATCTCTGCCCTTCCTTGGTGCTTCACTGAGGTGGTCACAGGTTATCTGTGCAGTCTGACAGGTGGTGGCTAAGGATGTTGAGCCTATCAAACCATCTCCAAGGTATTTTTCCATCTCCTTTACTGGTCCAAGGGGAAAAAGTCTCTCTTCTTGTGCTAGGAACCTCTCCCTGTCCAGACTGAGGTACTGCAGTTGGTTCATCTCAACAGCTTTAGGGAAGAGACAGTGTAAGACATCAGCGATGGAAGTTCAGAACTCAGGATGTTGGTGTTGCTTGGGGAAACATAGGGAATAAATCCAGTAATGGAGTTGTGGTATTCGGTGAAGATTTGGTGGTAAAAAATTGTTTCTGCATTTTCAGGACAGGAGACTAACAACCCTTCCCTCACCAAAAGTCAATCAGTACAAGTTTGTTCATATGACCACAGGTGTGTTTTATCCTATAGAAGTGTATTTTGAACAGGTGCTCTATTTAGTGGGTGATCTGTTTGGATAAAGCAATTTATTGCAGATTTATAAGATGTTGGGAATTATTACCACTCCTGACCAGAGCATGATTCCCTACAGTGCACTGCATCCTGCATCCAATTCCAGCTACACCCTGACCAAGGAAAGAAATTCCCAATTACAGCACAAAGCAGCAGAGCTGCACAACAGCACGTGCAATATCTGCTCCAGCACTTCACCAGCCAAGGCCTCCTTTAAAGATGATTGCCTGCAGCAACTGCTTTCCATCACTTTAATTCTATCAGCAAAACCCTCTCCAACACAAAATAGCTTCTCCAGCTCTCAGCAGTTAACAAGTGTCTTCCTGGTACAAGGTATTTTTCCATAAATGTAAAAGCTGACTTCCCAGACATTAGAACAAGATCTTTAATCCTTAATGTTGCCTTAACTCACTACCAAATCCCAGGACAAACACAGGCTTCATGCAGAAGCTGAAAAGGACTGGAAAAACCTGACGTTACGGTCTCAAACCAACAAATTTCCTCTTTAGAAATACAGGAGGATGCAGTAGTTACAAACAGTCCATTTATTGGGTCTTAAACTACATACACAATTGAAATCATAGTTTTGGCACTACGCTATACAGTGGTTACATCCGTGTGCTGACACTCCTTAAATACTGCCCCAGGAGCACTGCTGTGCTTGGAAGTTTGGGATGAGCCACACAAAGGTCTCAGTGCTCCTGGGGGGTTTTGCATGAAAGATGAAACACACACCAGTTTATGAGTTATTTCCATGTACCTCACATTCTGTGAATGGATCACACCAGAACATGTGATGTCAGCATTGAGAAATGGCCACACGTGTTGCAGTAAAATCTGAATGAGACACAGTCATGATATACAGGAAAAGCAAAACAAACCCTTTCAGACACAAAGAGATATTCTGTTAAAGAAAATAATTTAAAAAACTAAGAATGGCATTTGATTTGATACAAAAGCCAGAACCACTACTGTATTAACATCTAAGTATGAATCTTTACAAATTAATCTCACAATGGTGTTATGTAAAAGGTTGCAAACTGTACAATGTTTTGTCAATGCAATGCCTCTACAATTTATACAGTCTTTTACAACTATGTAACACATATTAAACAGGTTGTTAAACAGCCAATTGATACCAGTCTCTGAACAAAGCTGCAGGCAAAAAACCACAGAGCTTCCACAATCTTCAAACGAGATATGCTTGCTCAATCTTTAGGAGAATACACTGTTAAAAACTGCCTTTCCACACTGTGCATACGTTTCATTCCGTGAATTCAACCACCACTAACAGTCCATCATTTCCTATCTGTGGGCTCTAATTACATGGAAACACCCATAGTCTTTCCCCCTTAGAAATATGCAGAGAATCATAGTTTTATTCCACATGTGGTCAAGACACCCCCGAAGGCCTGGCGAGGCAGCAGGAGCTGCCCATGCTGCCTCCTGCCACCCCTGCACTGCACAGAGCTCAGCTATCTACATTTGCACAAGGGAGAGAATACAAAAAGGCAATGCTGCCCTGAGGTGGACTGGATGGTACTCAAATCCTAGTAGTGAAAAATAAAACTCTGAGGAAGGCAGGCTCCCGGGGCTGTGTGCGGACTGGGGGAGGAGTTGCATCGGCAGAATTGGAGAGCTCCACTGAGAAAATCCCGGTTTGCGGCACTCTCTGGGTTCTGCATGTCCTTAATGCTGGAACGGGGGCAGAAGAAGGGAGTGAGGGATGTGCAGCGTAAGTCACTGTGTGCAAGGAAACAGAAACAAGACTGATGTGTGATGCAGGCCAAGGAGAAGGGTCTTGCCATGGACTCACGATCAGGCCCTGCAGGTACAGCCTCGGGGCTCCCCCCACTGCTCCCTGGGGAGGTGAAATTCCTTTTGAATAGAACCAGGTCTCTACATTTGTATTTAAAAGTGGTTTTGATTAGGCATCAGGATTTCCAGCACAAAGTTCTCTACATGATCAATTTCTTTTGAGTTTCCTTTATTTTGCAGAAAAATTCCTACATTCTCGTTTTCCCCAGGAGAAACCTGAAAAGAAAGAAGAGAGTTCAAAACACAACTATTGCCTCACAGTCTTGTCTATATGAAAAGATAAATTAAAGCTTCTCTTGGAATACTGTCACAAAACATCACAATACAATAGAGATGGGAATCTTGTAGTGTAACAAAGAGAAACCCCAGGAATGGATTCACTCTTTGGGGACATGCCTGTGTGAAGAGCCCTGGCAGCAAAGCCAGAGTGTGGAAGAGAAAACCGAGTGGTAGCAGCCATTCCCCATCCTGAGATGTACGTGATAGACTGGACTGGGTGGTGTAAAGTCCTCAGAGGCATCAGAGGTACAAAGCAGTGCTTTAGGGACACTGCCATGCATTTAAAAGGCAGCCGACTGGCAGAAAAAGGAGAAAAGGAACATCAATATTCAAGAAAAGAAGTGTAAATGTCTTAGCAAAGCACAGGGATGCACAGAAAGATGGGCAATATTTAAAATATTTAACCAAAATAAATCTGACCAAAACCACTGGAGGGGCAAGGGCCAAAAATTTGGCTGCAGCAACTTCCCTGTGGTTAAAGATTCTTCCCTACTCTGGAGTAGAATTCCTAAGAGTGAAATTTATGCCAAAAGCCATCAGCTGACTCACCTATGCATAATAGCAGGGTGAAACCAGGAGGTCAGTGAGCACCAGGAGCTGGTCATCCGTGAACTGCTGCTTGTGCTCCTGCCAGTTGTCGTGGTGGGTCCTCCGGAAATTGGACAGCGTTTTCTTCACAGTCATCTGCCAGCACAATTGGGATGGAGCTCTGTCAGTCAGGGATCCCAGCTCCACACCAAAACCAACGGTGGATACAACAAACAAAACTGTTCAGTACCACCAAGGATTGGAGCAGACCCAGACGACAGGAGGGCTCTGCGAATTCAGCTCAGGATTTTAATTTTCACAGTTCTGGGTAGTCTTTTGACCAGGGTCATGACTCCAACATTCTTATAAAAAGGATTCCTGGACCTACAATTTTGAGCTGGGAAACTTTTAGAGATTCTTACAAAATAAAAGCCAAGTACTCTTCCCCCATTGTCTTTTCCTTGGGTGTTTCAAATGGGTGTTTTTGGTCTGAAAACATCTAAGGAATTCTTCATCTCATGCCTCTGCCTAAAACAGCAAAGGTCAACAAAACCCAACAGATATGACAAAAAAAAAAAAAGAGTTGATGGCAACTATTTCTTTAAAAACCTATTTCTAGGGCAGCTCATAACACTTTGTTTTAAAAATTTCAGACTGATGTTTTGGTTCAGGTTGATGTTTCCTAGAATGGCATGCACAAAAGGGACATCTTTAATGAAAACCCCACTTCCTCATTATAAATACAGTTCTTGCAGCTTTCAATTTAATGCTTTAAATTTGAAAGCAAGGACAGATCTACCACAAAAAATACTTAAAAGCAGTCCATGCTTCAAAGCCGTTTGGAGTCATTTAGTAAAAAGCAGCAGAAATTAAATTTCTTAAAAGGTTCCTAGGCTTTTCTAGGAAAAGAGACCTAAGAATGAGTCACAGGTATTCAGCCGTGTTCTGCTGAATAGAGAACTGTTGTATTTTTACCTCAATGGGCTGGGGATCATTGAGGTGGGCACTGAGATCCATGAGGAGCTGTGGCATCCAGGTGGGCACATCGTAGGGACTGGACAGGATGCAGGCACTGAGCCCCAGGACGCCGGCGTGGCGCTTCACCAGGTCTGCAAAAACAGGGCATCAACCCATCGGTTAAAGAAAATCAGCAGCAAACCCCTGGCACTGCAGAGACCTCCAGCTTCTGTAGAAATCCAGAGAGTTCTACAGACACAACCTTATGGACCTCCAGATTGGTTCTGCTTCCTTACTCAGAATCTCAGATCCAGTCTCGTATCTTTAATTTTTTACACGTTCTTCCATTGGAAATCAATCTGCAACTGCTGGACACTTTATAAACATTTCAAATGAGCTTCCCTCTCTCAAAGAATCTCATGAATAACTCATGAACAACATCTCCATGTTCCCTATTTCGGCATTTAGAGTGTTTTCTCAAATCCCAGAACTACTGGACAATCTGGAAACCCATTTCTGGGTCAAATGACTGTGACTCAGATGCATTAAATGTCCAGGCAGAAGCCAAAGTTCCAAATCAGGGTTAACTAAGGGGGATTTTTGTTCTCTTTTATTTTTCGGCTGGTTGTTTTGTGGTTTGTTTTTTTTTTTTTTTAGAATAAAATACCCACACTGCTAACAAATAGAAGGTAAGGTGGGCAAGGAGTGAAACTATGTTGTGACAGCCAAGGAACTTTATTTACTGAGGAACTTGGTATCCCTCATCACCTGCATCCTTATCTCTGTGAACTGGAAACTGGAAAATCCTCTTTAATGTTAATTCTAAAAGAGTAAGAAATTAATTTAATATAGGAATGCATAATAAAAATATTTGCTTTTGCTGTGTATTCTTATTCACCATTTATGCTGCAAATCAAATTCTATGGCAGTCTATGTAACACAAAACACTGATTTCTTCCTGAGCTGCTTTCAGCCTTGGAAACATTTCCTTACCCCCTGAAGGAATTGTATCCCCCACAGAGGCCAGGTCCCTCTTCCTCTTCTTGGGGAGCCTCATCTTGCAGAGCTGCTCAAAGTGAGTCTGCATGGGCCCGTCCATGGTGAGGAAGTTGCACTGCAGGAGCCCGCTGAGTGTGGTGGCAGCCATCTCCCTCACCTGGGCACAGGTGGGACAGAACACAATTTATTTATGCCATTACTGCCCTTTTATGCACACCCAACTAACCCAAGTGAGCAAACTCTGCTTAGCAAAAGCCTTTGAAGCATTATCCTGCTATTAATAGTTTCTTATATGGCTGTTTAAAATTAATGAACATGCTCTGCTGGAGCATAGAGCTACTGTTGCAAAATTTGCCATAAAGTGACCTGCTACTCAAGCAAATAGTGTAATTTAACTCCACCGTCAACAGAGGAGTTTTAGAAAGTTTAAAAACAAAGTTTGACCGAGACCAAATAATCAGCCTGTTCCACAAAATTCCTAACAGGCTCTGTATTGACATCAATTTTAAAGTGGGCTTTATTCAAAAGCATTTAGTTTTTCCCCCTGACAAAAGCAGAAGAGCTTTCCAAGAAAAGAGAGGAGGAATGTTCCAGAGACTCAGCTGATTCTATTCTACCCATAGCACAAGAATTCTTTGAAAGACACAACAGATGCTGGATTAATAAGCACCAAAACGAACTTTATGGTCAACAACTCAGTTCTGTAACACTCCAGCATGATACACTTCCTTGTCTCAAGTACCAGATCTTTGCACTACATGAATAAAACCAGAAATCCAGGTCGGAAAAATATTCTTCTCAAGGGTAACACAGAAACCCCAAAGAACAAGACTAAACTTAGCTTTCATCTAATTACCAAGCCATTCAAAATACAGATCTCCTTTTCCATTCCTTTTAAAATAGCCACAGCACCTGTTAGTTACGTTGTTATTCCCATTGTTAGTGAATTCCGAGTAGAGACAACTCATCCTTGCTTTTAAAAACAAGTGACTAACCCAGCAGTATTATTAATTTCTCCCATCTCCTCAAATCTCCCAAAGCCACAAAGTCATAGACGTGTAAAATTGTATTTAAAGTGGGAGTCCCTCCAAAACTCACTCCCACTTTCCATAATTACATTCTGACAAAAGCCTCCCAACATTTACAAACTTGCAAACCAAATCAACTGGTTGAGACACTGCCACCAGATTTTTGGTAGGTACATTCTGTCACAGGTAACTGCAAACAGAACATTTGTCTCTGTGGAGCACAAACACCTCCCAATGCTCTGAATCCAATGCAGCAGATTATAATAATAAATCACATCTTTGAACACGATGTTCTGAGCCTCACAAAGCCGTAAGTACAGCTGCAAGAGCTGCAATAATTAAACAGAGGAAGTTCAGATAAGCTCTTGAGACTTCGGCCCATTCCATTTCAATTTCTACAAGGTACTATTCTAACGTGATCTACTTTGCTGATAGCGAAGAAGGATGAGGTGAGAGGCTAGCAATGTTGTTTATCAGCACTTTTTGAGTCCCTGAAGAGCCGAGCTACTAGATGAGACGTGATGTGCTAATACAAGAGCCAGACACAAAGCAGCTCGGCTGGGAAGTGAGCGAGCTCCCAGGAGAGCTGGGCTAATTTACATCCCTACTCCCTGTATTACAACCACTTTAATTTCTAAATTAATCACCCAGCTAGAAGGAACACTTTGCTGTGAGGAGCACCTGGAAGCAAAGCCTTTAAAATCATTCATGAAGCAGCTGATCACTCACCACCTCTGACACTAAATGATTTATAAATGATCACACTCATGATGAAATACAGAATATAAAAACTACAGAGGAATCTCCCCATCACCTACAGGGTTTGGGTTTTTTTGGCCAGAAGGGACTGACCAAGGTCTATAAAAGTGCAATAATATCATAAAAAAACCACTCAACAGCACCAGCCAAACCCAACTGCAGAAGTTGCAAGGGGCTACTTAAACAGAGAGAAAATACTCTCATTCCTGTAAAATTGCAGTGCAATATGAAAAAGGCTTATCAAGACATGAGTGCTGTGCATATTAAAACAATCATCAGGTCTGACCCTTTTTTTTTTCTTTGTTTATTTTGATACAAAGTATCTTAAAATCCAAGAACCAAAACTGCAGTTCTACAGAGCAAAGACACCAAATCCAAGTTAAAGCTAATGATTGTCATCTTAAAAATTCATCATCCAAAAGCTACACAGGAATTACTCAGCAGGATACTGCATCTTGTCAGTTGTTACCAAGAAAGAACAAGATTACTTTTCAGAGAAAAGTGAAAGCTTCCATGGCAACAGCATGATCCAGAGTGGTTATGAACACAGGTAGGCTTTTTGGATTTGCACCTCTGCGGTGCAGAGGGATAATTTGGTACATTTAGAATAACTGGATAAATTGCATTCAAGCGAATAAAAGGTATTTTTCAAAATGGTGTGAGATTATGAATTATGTGTTCTGACAAACAACTTCTGTAGGATTGCAAGGTGGTGCAGAATCTTTCTTCTAGAAGGAAAAAAGCACCCAAAAGTAGGATTTCATTGATATTTGCCAACTGCACAAACACCAGGGAAAATGATGGTGCAGGGGAAATGGGCCAGGCAGGAGGTTAACACTAAAGATTCTTCACTGTGCCTAAACATGACTTAAATTCACATCATTTAATGCAAGCTCCTCAGTTCTAGGTAGTTCTTGATGTAAATATAAAGAGTATTTTTGTCATTAATATGATAGGATTAGATGGAAAGCAGACCTATAGAGCAATAAATAGTAGTTTCACACACTTTTCACACAGGAAGGGATTTGACCTTGTTGGACGCTGAATTTTCTACCAACACACATTTATAGTGAAATTAATAATATCCCTACTTCATGTACTGAAACCAAGCTCCAAGCAATGCACCATTCTGTGAAAAAGTCAAAGCAATGGAACGTGTAAAAAAATCACTAATGGAATATTTTATTATCAACTGTTTTCCTGGAATGACTATGAAAGAAACAAATCCTATAAAGCTCATTTTCAAAGCAGGAAGAATGCTGAGCTACAGATAACTCCTGGATTAATTTACATGTCAACTTTTCCATAAAACTTGACCAAGGCAAGAAACAGGGGTGTGAAAGCAGTGCAGAGAAGGGATCACTTGCCTCGAGCTGTTCATCTTCCAGGAGTTTTATCACCAGCCACCTGATGTCATTGACTGCCTCGCTGTTGTTGAGAAAGATGAAGAGATTGTAGAACACCATGGTCTGGAGGTAGGTTAAGATGGTGTATCGGGCATGCCAAGAATTGCTTCTTGCTGTCTGCAGTGAATAAATCAGGGTGAGAAGGCAAAAATGTCAAAGAAAGCAGCCCCCTGATGGAAAGTGAACAATAAGAAAAAAAGCTTCTGGGGGCAGTTGCAAAGAACTTCCTTTATTCAGATAATTTTGTTTCATACACCTTTTATCTCCAAAGCAGGTAGTTATTATTTAGGCAATAATTTTCACAGGCTTCACTTCCAAAGCAGATTGTTAAACAGACATATTGTAAAAAACCCCAAAAAATCAGGTTCAAGGGCAGTTCTTTAGCTGAAAATTCATTCTAAAACTGGATTTTGAATTTTTATGCTCATGAGGAGACTTAAAGTGATCCACTACTGAACCAAATGTTAATATATCAAAATGCTGTTCAATTTATTATCAAAATTAAGTGGCTTAAATGTTAAACAAGATACACTTAGTGTTTTAAAACACTTGAAATAAACTCTTCCAGATCTAAATCAGTATTTGATTTGCTTAGAATTGTAAGTATTGTACACTCTTAAATAAAAAGCAGAGGGTGCCTAAGATGAGAAGAAGCTTTAAGCTGTTTAGACCACACTCACTTGTTTTAGCACCTGAAGTACCAAAGGCACTTGCTGAGGATACAGCAAACCCTGAGACATCAAGGACAAACACATCTTAGCATCTCTTTTGAGCTCATCGTAGCTGTTGTCGTTCTCCACCGGTGCAATCTAAAGAGCAGGGAGGGAACAAAACCCTGTTCATAAATAGGCACTGGTGAGAGCAAAATCCTCAGAGAAAGGTAGTCTCAGGAAAGGACAGCTGTCTGGGAGAAATGCATTCAATACAACGCTGAAAGATTAGGTTAACTGGGAAAAACAATCGATATGACATTAAATATTCTCAGTAAATAATCAAGATATCCTGGTGAGACTTTGGTTCCCCACTGTGATTCTCCTGGTATCAAACCCAACTAAATTCAGGTTTTAGATCCAGGTCCAAAACTGAGAGAAAGCTTTATCAAGTTCCCTTTCACTTCAATAAACCTTTATTTTGTGGTCACATAGATTATTGTTGGGTAATTTATTGCTGTTTGTGCACTTTGGGCACACAAGTATGGATTATTTCAGAGAGGTAAGACTGGATGACACAGATTCAAAGAATAAAAGAATTAGAAGAACAACAGAAGCTGCTTAGAAAGAATTGTGTAGTCAGGGAACAAAAGAAAATAACTCAAGGTCCGTTAGAGAATAATGGAATGGTTTGGAATGGTTTGGGGAAGGGACCTAAAGACGATCCAGTTCCACCCCCCTGCCATGGGCAGGGGCACCTTCCACCAGAGCTGGTTGTTCAATGCCCCATTCAACCTGGCCGTGGAATACTAAAGATACAGATAAATAAAATAACTTCGGTATATTTATACAAGCCTTTTAAAATCAAACATAACCAATAAAGGAGAAATTAAAGGATGTACCTTGAAAAACAAAGGTAACAGCTGGAGTTGCTCTGTGACAGCTGTAGAGAAAGATCGTCCCGCACTTGCCATCAACCACTTCAGAACTGTTTGAATAAAGAAAAACAATCACTGAAAAACAATCTTCATCTTAAGAAGAAAAGTATTAACAGTTCTGCTACACAATTTGCAGACATCAACCATCATATCCCAAAATACCCCCCATTCCTTGACCTCCTTAACTCACTTGTTTTCAAGAGTTTAATGCCCTGAGTTCGCTCGTCTTGTTCACCAACTCCATTCTCTTCCATTACATGATTCTGGATTTCCTCATCTGCTTCCATGAGGGGTTTGAGGTTTTCAAGTATCCGGGTTGTAAATTCATGGACACGAGGAGATTTAGTTGCAGCAGTGTTTGGCAAGGAAACATCTATCATGAATATGTAGGTCAACACACTAAAAAAACAAACAAAGCCAGCAGGAACACACAGTGAGCACAACGCTCGTCCACAGAACAGTGACCTGTGAACTCCAAACGATCCCAGATCAATTGAGTGACCTTTGGAGGTTAATACTTAAGAGAAAAACTCCTCTCATCTTCGCTTCAAAGCTATTTAAAACCAAATATTTCTTTTAAGAGCTTTAGAGATGTCATACATAAACATAGACAATAAATTGGGGAAGCCCTGGCACAGGTCACCCAGAGAAGCTGTGGCTGCCCCTGGATCCCTGGAAGGGCCCAAGGCCAGGTTGGACGGGGTTTGGAGCAACCTGGGCTAGTAGAAGGTGTCCCTGCCCATGGCAGCGGGTGGGACTGGAGATCTTTAAGGTCCCTCCCAACCGAAACCATTTTATGATTCTACAAATAAAAGACAAAAATAGAGAAGTCATCTGAAATTTCTGAAGCAAGTCTGTTAGTAATTTATGTGATTTTTGTTACAAGCATTAATGCTTTTCAGTGTAATTATTTAGCTACTCAATTACCAAATAAAATGAAGAGTTAAAACCCAACAAGGACTGCAGCAGACAACACTGACCTTCCTATTCTCTCTCGGACGTTCTTGTAGACCTGGGTGAGTTTGGGCTCCAGGTACTTGAGCAGCCTGTGCAGCAGCTCTGGCACTCTCCACTCCTGCTGGGCAAGGCCCCCTTGCAGCACATAAAGTCGGCTGGGAATCAGAACAGCTCATCTTTAGTCATACAGAACATTCCTCCTTCCCCAGTCCCCTCCACACTTTGTTCAGGAATGTGCACGTGTGTGTCAGTGCATCAGAGTGTCCTTCAATGAACAAAGATGAGTAAAAATTGCCCAGTGAAACAACAGTACTGCTGCTCTGCCAGCCCCAAACCTTCCCATCCTGTTAACTGAATTCTATTAAAAAAATACTCCTGAAATACTCATACACTGCCATTGTGTGGGGAAAGCTAATTGGAAAGCAGTGCCTTTGTTCCCGTCCCCTACAAGGCAGCTGGCACAGATAATCCAGGCTGTACTTCCTCCTCTATTCAACCACAATAAAACAGTTCAAATTTATTTTACCAGGCATCTACAAATGATCCTCCTTCACCACTCAGTGGAGATTCCAACAGCAATTCAAACAACCAGTGCAGTTTCCTAGGATCTCTGCTCTCCTGGAAAAGAAGAGAGAGCAGAGATATAAGCAAATGAGGGGGTTTTAAAATGTAAATAATGTATAAAATAAGGTATAAACAAGGAAAGTTACGACAGATTTTCTTTGCATCCCTCAGGTTTATTCTATTAAGCAAGAGCAATGTTCAGTATCTTTTCACAATGAACCTCAATAGGAGGAAAACCCAATAAAACTATACACAGTTCTAATTAATTGGTAAATACAATCAGAATAGAAGGAATTTTAGCTTCATTTTTGACATATCTGAATAACCATGTCTGAATTTTGCTAATTAGGGTTCAGGCTGACAAACTACACTGAGTTCTGCTGAGTGACTTGAAAGAATTATTGAGCCAAGGTATTTGTGGCCTATCACTGACCCTGCTGCCCAGCACCACAGCTCCCAGTTCATTTCAGGAATGTTAATCCACAGTGGATCCAGCTTTAGGAGACAAAAACCGGGATACTCACGCAGGAGGTGGCAATGCAGGTGCCCCAATCATTGTACGTTTCCACTGTGATGTTGGATAAAGCTGTTCGAAGCAACGGACACAAAAGCTTCCACAGTTTTTCCACCTGCCCAGCAAAACACAAGAGGCAAGATTTTGCTGTTTAGGGATCTCAAACTCAGCTCAGATACTAAAATGTCTTCTTTATTTTTGTACTGATTCTCCCAGGATTATTTTTTGGCATAGAGATTCAGCATGGACAGCTAGGCCTATATTCAATAAATATTTAATAGTCCAAGGGGGACATAAGCACTTCTTCCTATAGGAAATTAAAAACCGTGTCAGTTTTGCCATCTCCTTAACAGCAAACTGTTCTTACTTTTAATACTGGAACATTTTCCTAACACGTGGCAAGAACAGGCACCAAACCAAGCAATGAATTACGCTCTGAGTTTGGCAGTCAAGACCTCAACTTTGTTTAAATGGATTAATAATTCAAAATTACTCCTTAACTTCCAAGAATCACTCAAAAACACTGCTCCAGCACCTTCTCAAAGGTCCAGTGTTTAGAACCTCTTATCAGGCCAGCTATGATTTCAGCTAGACATCTCTGAGTGCTTTCGTGGGAGTCTGCAACCAGTTGCTCCAAGTGGGGCTGAAGAACTGGCAAAAAGGCATCATCAAAGTTTCTGAAAAGGCCCTGGAAAACAAGAGGGGAAAGGGTCTTCAGGAATTATCTAAAACGCTGTCTTCCCAAGAACATCATGAAATTGTGAAAAACCTGCGTTTCAAGATGCAGAAAGTGAAATTACTTTGCTTTTTTTAACAGCATTATACACCAGTGTCCTCCAGACTATTACATTACTCTAAATATGTTTCCCTAAGTAGTTAATCAGAAGAGAGGATTAATAGGATTACCCAGAGCAGCTTTAAAAATCAACATTTTGCAGCAGTATGAGCCCAGCAGTCTATGGATTTTCCATGCTCTGGGAATTGTAACAAAATGAGAGCAATTTCGTGATTGAACTCCCCTTACCTTGAAGAGGCAAAATCTGCGAGGATTAAATTTGTCCTTTCCCTTTCTGTCTTCTAAAGACAAAAATTTTATTAACTGCTCAACAAACTTGGGATCAGAAAAGTGATCATATATAATCTGTTCTGCCTGTAACAGGAAGAAAAAAAGGATTAGCTTTGAGGTGTTCGCTTGTCACAGTGATATCCCAATCTTTCCAAGTCCCATGTTTCATTTGCATTCTCAAGGAAAGAAATCATGCCTCGGGTATCCCATTTCCCCCTTCATTTCACCGGGAATTATCACAACCCCTAAAAATTAGCCCTTCCCACTGTCATTAATGACCTTGTTCTCAACTCTGATTGTGATTTGAAAGGGAACAAGAAAGAGCTCATTAATACAATTATTCCGTGATCCCTGACAAAAAAGCAGCAATACGTTAATTTAGTAATTCCTTCTTGTATGCTGACACAATAAGAAGTAGAAAAATACAATTAGAAGTATCTTGTGGGCATCTCCGCAGTAACCTCTGGACAATATTATGAGAAGAAAGGAGAAGTACTATTAAAAACCCCAAATCTAGCAGCTCTTACCTCTGTCAGCTCATCTCTCCTTCGCCCAAGCTTTGGTTGCTGCTCAACCGGAGCATAAACTGTCATAGTTCTGAGTAGTAAAAATAAAAGATAAGTAATAAAAAGTTAAAAATAAAAACACACCAGCACATGTTGTTGCTTTCCATGTGGTTGTTTTCTACATTCTCAATATTAAATAGGATTTATCCTCAATTCCAAAAGATCGAAACTTAAAGAAGAAAATTTACAACAGAACAAAGTTTGTTATTAAAGGTTTTGCTATACAAGCAATTCAGAATTATTAGGGTTAGAATACTCTACATATATGTAATTTCCAATATGCAGATTTCATTTTAACAGCAGCAGTTAAACAGCCATGTGGAATTTGTGCCTGTAGCCCATATAGAGAGAAATGGGTAGAAAAGAAATAAGAAACAAAAAGCCCCATACCAACCAACACAAAACCCACCCAGAAATGGCAAAACAAGCAAGAAGCACAAAGGACAAGATAAATTGGTTTTCTTGTGGTTCAATTAAAAAAAAAATTATATATATACATAAATAAGTATCATAATAAAACAGGATTTAATCTCCCACAGAATTTTTCCTGCTGGCTTTCCCAACTCCACCTCAGTGCTAATGCTACTCACTGGGGCCAGGTGTAATACCCCCAGTGTGTTTTCTCCACAAAACAGCAGGATTCCCAGGCTTCCTTGGTCTTTGGTAGGCTCTGGCTGTTATAGTGCAGCCACTGGTTGTCAGCTCTGTCACCAGCCTGGATGCTGGAAGGCTTCGAGCTCCCACCTGATCCAAGAGGAAAATCAGAATTAACATGGATAAAAATGATAAAAATATATAAAAATTCAAAAGGAGACATACAAACTGTTCTCACAAATTACAAGAGGAGAGGAGAAAAGCCCCAAAAGCAAAAAAAAAGCCCCAAACTGAAAAATTACCAATTATATTACTTCTAGATCATCTTTACCTATTTGCTCAGAACATTAACAACCAGGGAGAAAAGAGAAGCTTGTGATTCTACATTTAATTTAACCAGAAAAGCTTTTAAAAACATTTTAGGATAAATGCAAGATATGTCTTACATTAAATAAAACCTACTTATTTTGTAAGGGCAGATGGGCACTTTCTTGTGTGTTCTCTTAAGCTGCTTAAGAATCCCAGCCACAGCTGAGATGGCAACCTAAAGAAAAGGGAAAAATGGGCATTAATGGATCCCTTCCATACACCTCCCTCAGAAGGATGTGGCTCATCATCCCTAAAAACTCAGTGAACACTGGAGTGAACCCATAAGGAAACAATCCGGATTATTTCAGGGGATACAGGACATGACTTGCTTTATAGGCCAGAAAAAACTCAATAATAATTTTGTTTTAAGACTTTGAATTTAATACTGTTCTAATACTTTTTGGGGGGCAAAGAAGGTTTGTTTTGGGCCTCACTGAGGCAACAACAGAACAAACGAAACACATCGATGGCTCTGTTCAAATAACAAACTGCAGGTGGGAAAAGCAGTTTCTGCAAAAGAACTCTGCAAAAGAAATTCTGCAAAAGAACTCTGAAATAAATAAGGACTCAGCCCATCCCACATTTTCACAGTTTACAGATTTACATATGTCACACTACAGCGCTGCCAAGACTGCCATTTCTTGGATTGGGAATTTTGTACACGTGCGTGACTGGAAGGGGGAGGAGGGAGTTCCACCCCAGTTCTCGTGCTTTATCCCAGCAAAACCCCACAAGCACCCGACGTAAACCCCAAAGAGCTGCAGACCCAAAGGAAATCCTTCTCCTGGGCTCACCTTCCGAACCACAATCGCATCGTGGTTGAGACACTGCACAAAGAATTTTATGGCACGGGCAGGCAGGATCCTGTCATCCCTCAGGAGCAGAGAAAGGAAGCCAATGCTTATGTGCTCGAACTTCCAGGGCCTGGAAAAAAATAAAATATTCAAAACAGAGTGTAAATACCAATGTTCATGTACTGGTTTTACTCAGAAATTATATGTATCAAGATTATGCAAGTACATAAATAAATGGCACTGCTGTAATCAACAAGCTACTCATTTTGGGAAACCTCCAGTGTTCTGGGAACATCAGGTGTAAAAATTTAAAATACACAATGAAAAATACCTATAGGGATATTCTTTGTAAGTTTATTAATACAAATATTATGGGAACAATTAGGATCAATTCGGATGTCAGTGTTACACAAACAGAACCAGAGCTTTTTTTATTAAAAAAGTATTAAAAACCCACTAAAAGGCCAGACTAATTAAGGAAAAAGCTTAACTTCAAGATATGATGATGCCTTACATTAACAAATCAAGCTCTCAGTGCAAATAAATCCAAGACCATGCTAACTGCCCTCCTGGATACTGATCCATGTAACCACCTCCAACTCACCCCAAAAAAACCCTTTCATGCACAAAAAGGGGGACTTACAGATTTCTCTGTTCCACACAGTCCAGCAGCATGTTGACCAAATTTTCATAGTTCCTGATAGAAAGAGAAGGAGTTAACAACCACATGGTACTGAGAGATCCATTGAAAAATAGAGGAAAAGTTCCTCAGCAAAGGTTTGTGAAGGTGAAAAGGAAGAGGCAAAGAGGAAATAGAAGTGTAGAGAGAAGATGCAGCCGTACAATCCTTAGACATTCTGGATTTTTCAGTTTAGCCACTCTGGATGATGATGACATTTAACGTGCAGTTCAGGGAAGCTGAACTCACCTCAGAGCCTCAGCATTCTTCTCCTTCTGTCGCTGAATTCCCAACTGAATTTCTTCTGATCCCAGAGCTGTGAACTCTGAACTTGGCTGTCCTGAGTTCTGCAGCAGAACAGCCACCTCCATGCATTTCTCTGGAACCTGTTGATGGACAGTGCAAAGATTTGGGACTTGAACTTACAAGTGTTTAATGTCCCTGCTTTGGAATCAGCAGAGTACAGCATTTCCTTGTCCATACAGACAAGCCTGAACACCAAGGAAATGGTCACTCACTGCAAAATCCAGTCCAATGGTTTCATACTGCCGATGGATTTTCTCTGCTAAGTCATCAAAGAGTCTGACTATGGATGGTTTTTCCAAGGACATGGCTTTGCTAAGCCCAGAAGAGACAATTGCTGGCCACGTCTGTGCAATACAGTCCCAGTCGTGCAGATTGGCCAAGCACACCCCGCTGTGATTCCCAAGAAGACAATATAAGGCACCCTGTGGAATGGAAGATGGAGTTTGGGAAGGTTAAAGCACTGCTCATCCGTGATATCGACATAAGCACACACCCACACAGAATAAAAATTCAGCTGCAGCTACCAAATCGTTAAAATGTCCCGTAAACACTCAGCCTCACTGTCAAATTACTGAAGATTTTGCACTGAGTCCTCTTCATTTAATGAGATTGGAAGCCCTGCCAATTAATTTATCCACAGATTGGCTGCCTGATTTCTCAATTATGTTAGAGGAGATGATTCACAACTGCTTCACCTTGACTACAGCTTTTCAATTTCTATTCCATAACTTAAAAATAGGTGCTAACTCACATTTTGGTAATACCTGAGCAGACAGGGAACGTATTTAAACACAGTGTTTCTCCTGAAAACAGATCTAATATAAATAATTCCTTACACCAGTCATGCCTATAAGCCATGAAAGTATCAGTCATGCTGATAAACAAACAAATCCCACTTTCCTTATTAAAAATTCTCATGTAAAAACACTTTCAAAAGACAGCCACAAAGCCAAGTTAATGAGGCAGTACTTTAAATTGCTTCTGAGTGACATCTTGCCGGTCGGGACGCAGGAATTCCAGAACCAAGGGAATGATATCTCTGCAACAGAAATTGTAGGTTCCCAGAGCTGTGAAGAATGCTTGCTGAGCTTTACTTCTGACCTGAAACAAAAAATTTACTAGATAAAAATAACATCCTCATCCATTTCAGTTACTTATGCATAAAGTTTTTATCACGTATTTGTGCACAGAAACAAAATTACTTGTGGAAGGTTGTAAACACCCCGTCCTGCTCAAAAAAATCTACTCCTTGTTTCTGGCATTTACATGAGAACAGCTACACAGTTACAGGAGATTCTTTATGTTGCCAGAAACGAGATGTTTTTAAGAGCATTTGAAAAGCAAACAGACAGAACAACAGATTTAGGATGTAGAATCACTTGAGGAGACCAACAAAACACTCCATAAACCTCAGTTTAAAAGGGGCTGCTCCTCACCTGCCCATAAGAACTCGTGGACAAACAAAGAAGATCCCTGATCATCTCCTGGTGGGAAGTTTTGTATTCGCAGCCTTCCATCGTCAGAGTTCTCAGCTGAATTCATGGGGAGCACAAAGAAAGGACAGATTGTTTTTACATTTCACACATATAAAGAACACCAGTGCAGGAATATTGTTATGATGACATTTAGCAAACTATGCAAAGCAGCTTTTCAAGCAAATTATGGGGATTGAAGGGGAAGAATTACCTCATGCTGCAGCATAACCCTGTCGATCAGCAAGGCTCTGATGTGTTGTTTCTTTCCTTGAAGCTGTATAAAAGACATTTGGTTTAGATTTCAGTATCATATTAGCAATTCAGGAACCACAGCTTCACAAAGCCAAACCACTGACCCTGTTCTCCATTGATTTTTTCACTAGATTGAAGCTTTTCCATCGTGAATCAAACTCATGCTTGTGAGACCCTTGGAACTGTAAAACATCACTGATAATCTGTGGAAAGAAGGAGAGGACAAGAGTGATTATGTTGCAAAACAAGTCACCTTGTCTTAATTTTACAAATGTAAAGCATACCTTTATTATTAGAAATAAAGACTTGGTATCATCTTCTGAATTATCAAGAATGTAGCCTGCAATTGGGAGAAAATAAATTTATAATCAGACAGGAAAAGAGCTTTAAAAATTAGCAATAGTTTTATTTCTGCAAAGCTTAACTTTCGGAATTATAGGCAAAGTAAACAATACAATTTCCTCATGTATACAATCATACTGAAGTATGACACAGTTGGTTTTAGTTACAGGGGTAATGAAACTTACGCAGCAATTTCCTTGTAACCCTTGCAATTGTTTCTCTGTAATTCTCCCTGGATAAATCTAGAAGAGAACAAAACATTTTCTGTTTATTGTACAACAGCATAAAAAGCAATTTATAGTGGAAAGCCAGAGCAGACTATTCAGAACTGGCAGTAGGAGCTATTAAAAAATAAGCATCTGTTGTATCTAAGGACATGGCTCTCATCAGTTTATCAACTCAGCTGCCTGGGTTTTATAGGTACACAACCTTCTTTATCTGCCTTGACAGGTGGTTTTATTTCTTAGTTCAGGCAGTTCATTTAGCATATGGGAATGAGGAACACACAGAGCTCCCATCTCCAGCCAGATTCCTGCAGTAGATCCATATCTTGTGTATCACTGCTGAAAGTAAAACCATGTGTACACAGAACTCTGGTGTTGGTCACAAAATCCCATTCATATGAAGAGAAGAATCAAAATTATGGTCTCCAAAAGAACCCACCGTTTTTACAAAAAAAATTAAAAGAAAGAAATTTTTAAAAAGAAGAAAACAACACTTAGAGCCTGCCTGAAAAGAACTGGGATCTACTCACCATATTCAACACCAGTGTACAGCTTTGTCTCTTCCAAAGACACCAGACTTGGGACCCTGCATGAAAATAAACCAAGTATTACTACACTACTACAGAAATCATGGAGTATGTGCATTTCACTGGCATTTAATTCATTTTAACAAGTTAAATTTCAAACCAGTAGCACAAAGACTTCTGGATTTACTAACAGTACATCTCAGTTCTGACATTTATAAATGAACCATCCCTTTGGGTCAGACTTTGTCAGAGGCAGGGACACCATAAGGCCACCTTGAACCCAGAATCTCTACTGCCCAGTTAACAGAACCTCAGTTCTATTAAACAGGCAGAAATTTGGTTTCTGTCAAACCTATGAACACACACTGAAACACACGTGGCTCCTTGTCATAGGGAAGGACAGGAGCGTTTGAGTCCTCTCCTGAAAACTGAATTTTCTGTATCTTGATATTTACTATCAGTGTTCCTAAAAGTAGTTTCTAGCAGCAGTTGTGTGACAACAGCAGTAAGAAAGCACTAAAACCCAGCACGAAGGAACATAATCATCGAGAATGTTTGGGATATAAAATCAATGTTACTTACAGATGAGCCACCCTTTCTCCTTTGAGAGGAGGCAGAATGTTCCCAGAGCCAATCAGACAGTTGTGCACGATGGCAAGAGACTGCTGCACATCATCTCTTAAACAAAGAGGAAAACCTGGTTACTTATCTGTTAATTGCTTGAAAATAAACAAATGACAAACCACATCTTTTTTGTGACGTTTTATGCAAGTTTTTTCTTTAGTTGCATCAGTTCTACACACGGGAGAGAGCGCTAAAGAAATCAAGCTGGGCTTTTTTAAGCCAACCTAATTCTTTTACAAACCCCAGTGTTTAACTTCATTTTCTGGAAAACATGGGAGATTTTATATTCCAAAACTGTGCAGGTAAGATAAACTAATGTGAAATTTGCTTTGAAGGATGTTATCTAAATCTCAGATAAAATCTATGAAATAACTCCTTACCCCAAGGCCAAGATAATTCCTTCCCACCATGGAGAGGATGAGGGAATAATTTAGGAGTGACTATTTTACAGTCTGAAGATAAATGAAATTATCTTCAGAGAAACACTGCAAAATGTGAATAACTCATTTTCTGTGTTACTTTAAGGAAATATTGATGCTATCTCATCTTGATGCTATTATCATCAGCTGAACTAGGAGCTTCAGATATCTCAGAATAACATCAAAGTACAACACTACAGTATTTTCCTCCTTAGTAACTACTGTGAATGGATAAATGCACTTTCTGCATCCTACCTGGACATTTCCAGCTCTCCAAGTGCATAGAGCTCCAGCCTGGTGAGCTCAGGCTGCAGGAAAGTATCCAGCAAATAAAAAGCAAAGCTTATTTCCTCAGATGAAGGAACATGCCACTGGATATCCAAGTTCCACAGGTCACCTGGTTTACCCCAGTCCTGTAGTAAATAAAGATGTTTCCTATTAATCAAGCTATTTAAATTGTGTTTTTAAAAAAATAGCATTTAATATTACAAAAAAAAAAACCCCAAACACATGTGAACTAACTACTGCTATAAATTAAAGTAGTTATCCTGACATTTCCAGGAAAAACAACACCATCATAAAATCAAACAGAAATCCCAATCCTATATATATGTCTACACATACCTAGAAAACAACATGTATCTGAAAGCACTAAAAGGAAAAGGACTGTACTGGTCTAATTGAAATATAACTTAATTATTCCTTTGACTGGATATAAATTCAGACACATTATAAGTACAACTCAGATTTTTGATACTCCCATAGAGAACAGCAAAGTCATGGTGAATTTTTTCAGTTTCAGAGGAGGAATTTAAAGTAATTGTGTGATTGTTGTTTTGCGGGGTTCTGTTGATTTGTTTGTTTTGTTGGGGGTTTTTTGTGTTTGGCATTTGGGATATTTTTGTTTGTTTTTTAAATGACTAACTGGCCCAACGGGATGTTCCTATCAGTTGTAAAACTGGACTAGCTTTCAGTAACAAGATTATCTGTTGTTGGGAGTTACGTGAAAACATTTTTCAGCAAAATGCAGTTGTATATTGCAACAGGCCAGCTGAAAATTGCTGCCTTTAAACTGGAATATTGATAAATTGACCTCAAAGTCTTAACAGCAGAGCAGCACATGACTTTTGACAGTTTTAATAACTTTTAATATTGTCACTTTTGCTTTCATTTCATCTCAAGCTCAGGATAGAATCACTATTTGTTATTTGGCTGACCTGTGAAACACCACATCTCCTTGCCGTGTATTAACTCATTGTAGTCATGCAATCATGGTAAAACACACATCATAAACCCCTAATAAGTCATATAAAACTACCCAAAACTCCAAAACTACTCAAACAACAGTCAGTATTCATTTTTGGCTATCAATATACATTAAATTAATTGTCATTTGCTCTACATTTCAAAGCCCAAAGCATCACTTTCCATTGCTGCTACCACCGGTCAGAAATCTCCAAATAAAACCATAAGAGCGCACAACTGCTTTTTTCAAAAAACCCCCCAAAAAAAAGTCAAATCCTCTAATCCTAAATAAATGAAAATCCTTGCCTTGATAGGAAAGTATTCAGAAAGAGGCTTGTCAAAGCCACCTGGCACACTGCAGTACTCTGTGGGGTAGATAAGTGTAGCAGAACGAAGAAGATGGTGCAGTAGGTTACAAGACAGAATGTAACCCTGCTTACAGGTTAAGTGTAGGGTGCGCTGCAGTATCTTCCCAAACTGCTCCCTGTACAGTAGCAGCTTCTTGCCATCCACTCGAGTGATCTGGGGGCACAGAGAGACATTGCAAACATCAGTTTGGTCCTGCAGGGCTGGACAGGGTCACACTGCTCAGCCCAGCTGGGCCAGGATCCGTTCTCCAGCTCCCACTGAACTTGCACGCAAACTGATGCTTCTGCAGCTGCTGGAAAAGTTTCAGTGACACCATCTGCTTGACCCCATCCCAACTTATCTAGCAACACTCCTATGTTTTCTTAAATTAATTAAATATATATATATTTACCAAAAGTTTCTTATGTTTCTCCCTGCATTGATCCCTCTTCTTTCACTCCCCCTCAATAATTGCTTTAATACATTTCACATGCAACACTGTTTATTTGCTTCAAACAACAGCCACTCATGTCTCACTAAGAGTCAGGTAAAACCCAGAAGCTTTGTGGTACCATTCATACAACATTTACTTTGCTTTAATAGAAGTTTACTTTCTTCTCCTTTCAGGGGCATTAAACAGGATGCAGTGACACACAAGCACGGGAAGAACGTTTTTGGGAATACCTCTGATAAAAGCTGAAGATTCCAGAGCAGCTCCTTATCTAGTTCTTCATCATGTAATACATCGTCATCTAGAGGAACAAGGGATAAGCACTGCTGTAACCGCACTGCTGTAACTACACTGCAGCCAAAATATATATATGAGCTCCATCAGAATCCAGGTGCTTCCATCCCAAAATCTGACTCCCAACCCTCCAACTCACACTGCACCCATATCCAGCTGGAAGTCACTGTAGCCAGTGTACCATCCTGAATTTGATTAATGTCTGGAGACATTTCAAACTGCCACATTTTTAAGGAATCGTGGTCTTGCAACCTGACAGATTCTGGCCTTGAAATTACACAACTGTTGGTTTGGGATTTTTAGATGAAGTAATGGATTTTTCCAACGGTGAAATGAACTTGTGGAAAACATCCAGAAGTTTTAGATATTATTTTCATGTTTAACAAAAATCAACCCAAAAGCAAGCCAGTAACACTGGAAATGTTAGAGACTTACTGCCTGTGAGGTGAGTTATGATGTTGCAGCAATGTGGTACAAACAGCTTCAAGGACTCCTCAGGGCGGCACTGCAAACAGCACCAGAAATAATCCATTTTAAAACTAAATATCTTGGGGAACTCAGCACACACACTGATAAATATCTAAGACTAGACTGCATCTCAACTCCAATTCAACCTAGAGTCAGCCTGACTTTATGATTCTCAGTCAATAAAACCTAAATTTAACGTAACTGCAAGATAAATACCGCATGAACTAACCTCTTAAAATATTGCTATATGCAACCAGCCAATTTTAGAAGACATAATATTATAAGAGCCACCAGTATTTACATGAAAAAATATAGATATTACACAGGAAAAAGTAGTAGAACGGGCTTTTTTCTTTTTTAAACTAAAGAGGGAGTGAAGTTAAGAGCATTTTCTCTCACTTTTACTGCAGCTCGGCACATATCGGCAACCATTCGACCAGCAACTCTTGTCTCAAATATATTTGAAACAGCAAAGTTAAAAACCTTCTCCAAGGCAACCTAAAAATGAGGACAAAAAGATGGAGGTTGCTTTTTAAGAAAAAAGCAAATTAGGTATCCCAAAATGTTTGATACTACACAGAAGGCAGTATCTCTACATAACCCTGCATTCTTTTAAATCAGAAACCCACAACAACTCACATGAAAAAGAAAACCAGAATAGAGAGACAGAGAAAGCAACTCTGTGGAAAGCCTGAAACGCTCCCTTTGGGAAGAGAGGAGGTGGATAACTCTTCATGACTAATAGAAGTTTAGGGTGATTCTGAGAAGCTACACAGAAAATGTTTTCCAGGAATAAGTCACAGGCTGATGACAGGAAAAATTATTTCACATGTCACAGTGAAGGAAAGCCAAGACATCCCTTAGGTTAACACATAAATAGGGAATTAAGTAGCAACTATTTAAGTAGCCAGTGTGTTTAAAAGCAGATTATTTCTGTCCAATGCTTTGCAAGGCAAGCTGAACTATATAAAATATAAATCCCACGAATACTTGAATAACAGACAAACGGGAAAAATACAAATTAAATACTTAATGACAACAAAGAATTAACTTAAGACTTGCATTTACCAAAAGATTCCAAACAAAAATCACACCAAAGTGCCAGTGTTCAAAATGTGCAAAACCTGGCATCTCCAAATAAATATATATATATGTATATGTATATTTAAACAGATAAAAATGTGCTAACCCAACCTACAAAAAAATTAGCTGTCCGCGTAATAACCCGGATTCTCCACCGTCTCCCTCTGAGTTATTTTAATCCAGGTAATTTTTCTGATCCCATTAACCACAGAGCTCCTTGAACAGCCGCTCTGGGCCAGGTGAAGAAGTGGCAGGGAGACAGAGAGAAAAGGAAAGCAGAGGCTTGGGTGGGACAGCATTACCACCAAAACATGAAAATCCACAACCTAAACTGATACAGGGATAAAATAAACTGTTGGAATGATTTCTCCTTGTGTTTATCATCAGTTTGCAGAAGAGCTCTGTAGCGATTGGGATAAAATCAAAAACCAAATTGACACGAAGTCAACCTCTCCCTCAGCCCTTTTCCTTGGTTAAATGTGGAAGTTCACATTCATGAAGGAAGGAAGAATTTGAATGCATCAGTTGTCGTCAACACAAAATTAAGTTTCCTAAAAGAGATGAAAAGCCCATGTTCTACATACCTTAAAGATATCCTTTGAACACTGGGTAAGGATTGTACTGAAAGTAGAAGAGAGACCCAGTTCCACCAGACTCTCCAAATGAGTCATTTTCTCTGTTTCAGTCTCCTCTCTTGTTTGTTCTAATGTGCTGCTCTCTATAAGTCCAAAACATCTACACAAATAAACCAAGTAAGTGCAGGGTTAGTAAATGAAACTGGAAAGTTTTATGAAGTTCTTAACGCCAAGCTTTCCCCTATCCTTAGCTCACTCACCTATCCATAAACTGCAGCACAAAATCCTCAAATTCAGCAGATGCAGAGCACAATTCTCTTTCCACCTACAGTTTTCCAACATAAAGTAAACACACAAGGTTGGCTTTTATTAAGTAAACATAATACAAAGTTTATTTCCTACATTAACTACTTCCAGTGTCCAACTGAGAACACCCACCAGTGCATTTCCCATCATACAGACTCAAGTGCTCCATGAAACAGTTATTACACGTTCCTGACACTGTCCTGTCCCAATTTCCTGGCCTGGATGTGTATCCAAATAACCTCTCTGGTGAAATCAGGTCTGCCTCCATGGATACAACCTTTGGCCTCACCACTGATCCTCCTTTGCAGCAGGAGGTCAAGTGAGTGCCAGGGATGCTGCCCGACCTGGCTCTGCTGGCAGATATTGATAGTAAATATTCACTGTACAAACTCCTCTTCATTTTTGAGTGCTGCAGTTCTGGGACAATGAACTTCACCTTTTAATTTGGGCAACCTGTGACTCTCTGAGCTACAAAGTGTCCCAGGAGTAAAGAGGTGTGGTGATAAGGGGGATAAGACTCACTGTCTAATGCTGTTACTATCTCTTGACTGGATGAGATTAACAAGTATCTGGAGGGAAAGCAATAGAATCTCAATCAGGGAAGGGAAGCAGGACTTTAAAGAGGAGCACGGTTTTATCTAGGAAGAAAACGGCCCCGAAAAATTGGGGAAAAAAACCTAATGCACTATTTAAAATAACTACACAGTCAAAGCTCCTCCTCAAGGCAGGGAAAGCTCCAAGTCAAAGGACACCACACAGGGCAATTTAGTTTTGACATAAAAACATTAAACTGCCTGAATTTAACATTCTCTACAACAAGCTGTGACTAAGAAGCATTACTAAAGCCAATTTGCACACTGGTGTCAGCTCCACTGACAGAAACAAACAAGATTCATATCTTTGCATACACTGCTAGAAATTAAACTGAAAACTAAGTTACAGCTTTGTTTTTATACCAACCTAGCACTCTTACCTCTGAAAGATCATCTCTTTCTTGCAATACAGATGAACAATCTACTAAAGGCACCAGAGTAGAAAATGTTGCAATGAACTGGAATGTAATCTGTTGAGAGGTAGACACAGCTCTTCAATGAGGGTTATTGTATCTACACATTTAAAAGCTTTTACAACTAAGGTATAGGACCTAAAGCAAACTATACTAAAAAAATTAAATAAACCCAGAGCTCAGTTCTTCCACCCTAAAACTTCAACAGCTATTGCAGATTTCATATATAAAATTTAACAGGCAGTACTGTAAAAATAGTCTCAATTTTCTAAGTAAGGCAGCCGTTATCTTGTGCTGAACTTTAAAGTTACAAAACCCCAATATTTACATTGTTTTAAGTCCATTAATAGGAATTTCTGAAAATATGGACTTTTATAACGCAATATAATGAAAATATAGGGATAAAGAGCTTCCTTTTGATCTTAAAAGACTAGGAATATTTACTAGGAGCTGTGGAGCAGCTATTTAATCTTGTTTTTCAGAGCAGCCTAAAAAGTCAGTACAATGCTTCTCACAATCACTCTGCACTGTTCAACGAGCCAAAGAGGCTTGTAATATTAAATTTTTTTGAATAAAATTGTGCAGAAAAAAAGGCTGATAAATTCGGGACATGGGAGTTACCTGCTTATACAGAAATATAAAAATATTTCTATATAAAATATAATATTAGTTAGCTGCTTATCTCCTACAAAAAGGCAGTATTTGCACACTCACCATGCATTTGCTGAAGTCATTTGGGTCCACCCCAGGCAAGGCTCTCATCAGCAGAGGTAGCATGTGTGTGGGACCCTCAGGAAACCACTTCCCACCAGACACCAGGCTCCGAGCTACTCCAATGACACAGCTCAGGGTGGCTGTGAGCTGATGAGGCTCTGTCAGGGTCTCAAGTGCAGGATACGTTCTGTAAAATGGGAGGCAGTCAGATTGGCAACAGTAATGTTTCTAAAGCCTTCAAAGACAATAGAAGTGGACTGCACATGGTATTTTCTGCATTAAAGACAAAAAAAATTTAATGTTTCCAAAGTTGTTTTCTCATAATTTTCCAATGGATTTAACATTGTTTTGTTACAATGTTCCTTCCATTGGATCAGTGCTATCTACCACCAGTTCAAGATTAAAGACCTTCTGAGCAGCTGCAGCACAGGAGTTAAGAACTGCCTGTGCTCCTGCATCCAAAGCTACGATGATTTCCCTGTTTGGACTTTGAGGCAATGCCAGCTGTAAGGTTCTTGTGGCAAACATGAAAATGTGCCTTGGCTGCCTCTAAATAGAGAGGGGATCTCTTCATATTACTATAAAGTCCAGATCTCCTTATCAAAACCTGGGAAGTTACAGAGATTTTTAAACCTTTTTTTAAAAACATTTAATACTTTTTAAGCAAACTGCATAACAACACTTCTTGTTGTTACCAACAGCCTCCAGTTCAGAGAGGTGCTACCACTGCCCTACGTCACCCAGAGCACAGCTCACCCAAATAATCTGGAACTGCAGCCAAGGCAAACATTCCAGGGATAGTTTCAACTACAGAGCAGACGTTGGGTCTGCTCTCAAAACAGAAAGGGCAGCCCTACTCAGCACTGCTGTCCTGCTTGGAACTGCTGGGCTTGGGATGTTTTGTACAAGAGCAGATTTATCAAGTTTTTACAAACAGTTGAGTCAGGGAGGTATGGAACATGGGAAGGGCTCTTCAGTCAAACTCATTCTTCCGCTGTTCTGGTAAAATAAGTTGACTGCATACAGGGAACACGGATGGGAGCGAGGAGGAAAGCTTTCAGTGGAAGAGGAAGGAACAACATTTTTCTTCGGAAATTTCAGGCATTAAGGCATTAGAAATAGTACAAACCAAGTATTTCACAGGGGCACACAGTCTGGCAATTACAAAGTCAGCAATGCCAGTGATTTTAAACAACCTGTAACATGCTCTGAACCAAACAGAAATGTAAAACATATCCTTATTGCTACACAAGCATCCCATGTATCTGGAACCTACCAGGTGGTTTATGAATAAAGGATGCAAAGTTGCTTTTTCAACTGATCCACCCACTATCTGATACAAAATGCTCCCAGAAATGCAAGCCACCTGAGGACTGCCTGCCCTAAAGCACACGAGCTGTCAACAGCTCCCAGAACTATTCCACTTGCCAGGTGTTTAAAAAAAACAAACAACAAAACAAATCAAATTATTTAAAATTAAAAAAATCAAGTCCTCCCTTGCTCCCATTCTGAGGTGATTGCTCAGGAGGGTGTATCAGCAGCTCCTCTCACTGCAGACATTAACTCACAGCAAGCAATTCATTTATTATTTAATATGACTGCCTTTCCTATTTATTTCTTGGGAAGGGCACACAGAAGTTGCAATGTTCCTGCAAAACTTACTTCTCAAGTACAGGTGGAATTACTAATTCAGGACGCATCAGTGCAAGGTTCTGCAGGGCTTGGGCAGCCTCCAGGCTTCCAGTTTTGCTGAACATTGCCAGGAGAACAGGCTGGATGATGCATTGCACGAAGTCTGTCACGTCCTGGTCCGTGAGTTTGTGGCTCTCGGGGACAGGAGTCAACCAGGTCACCTTCTTGTAGCGCTCGCGGTGCAGCCTCCTCACCACACCACTGGGCAACCTCTGGAGCAGCTTCATCAGTTTGTTCTGAGAACAGACCAGAAATGCTGGTCAGTGGCCTGGCAGCAGCACAACCTTGCTGCTCAGGGCACAACTAAAACTTTCAAGGCAAGATATTGGGATTACACAACCACAATAAAGGAAAACTCGGAAGAGCTCTAACATACAGCATTCATGATTTATCACTAAACTTAATTTCCCAAAATATCAGTAATTGTGCTGCCAGCACTGTGTCCTTATGATTTAAGAAGTAATGAAAATCACATAAAAATTATACAGTCAGGAATCAAGATTATTTACCAGTAATTAGGACACCTTTGGGAGCATTCTCTGCACCTTCACGTGTAAGCAAATACCCTACTCAAGAACAAGCCAGCTCCCTTGGCACTGGTGGACCAGCCTTGCTGTTTTAATCTCTATTTCCCACCAGCTATCACAGGGAGATTCTCACATTCTTTAACAGAAGATTCCACTAGTTACACCATCTAAAGGTTATGCTTCAAACTAGACAATGCATTAAAAACCCTTTTTGCTTTATTTAATAGAATCATAGAACGGATTGGGTGGGAAGGGACCTCAAAGCTCATCCAGTTCCAACCCCCTGTCCGTGGGCACGGACACCTGCCACTAGACCAGGCTGCTCCAAGGCCCATCCTAGATTTTGGTAACTTGGAGACAGTTAGGTCAGTAAGAAAAAAGCTACATCACACAGGTAATACTGACGGTGTGTGTCACCCTCATTTCAAGTGCTGACTTCTTTTTCCTGGTTATATCTGAATTAGATGTCTTGTTTTGGACCTCTGCACTGACATGAGAATAAGAGCATGGTTTGAATGACAGTGCAATTACGGATCATGATAATTCAAGTCTCCAAGCACCGCACACCAACAGACAATCTGGAGCACACAGGATTGACAGGTTGAAATCCCAGCCAAAGTTCTTGTCTGGACACCCAAACCACTCAACTCACCAGCCAGCGCCCGTTATTTGAGGGATGGTAAAAAGAGGCAATGCTATTGAACAAGCCAGACAAGTGCTTCTGCACCAGCTTACTTGGTCCACCCTGAAACAGATAAACCACAGAATTTCATCACACAGACCAAGATAAAATGAACAGGTAACAGCAGCATGAGGCACAGGTGTGTTCTCCCCACAGCAAGACCTCAAAGCAGCAAATCACATCCCACCCCCAGCTCAGCACTAAGAGCAAGTTCTCTGCATTCCATCTGCTGAGGCTCACACTAAAACAGGTGCCTGCTCCTTTCCAAAATGCCACAGGCAGCAGCTGTGAAACAAACCTTTCCAGCCCCATTCCACACTGACAGTGGAATGATGGACTTGAAAACATAATTTGGAAAAAAGAAAGCCTAAAAACACACTTCTCCAGTGAGCTCAGCAGAACAAATATTCATCTTAAATACATATTTTAAGCTTTGCATTAGTTTTTGTTTCATTTTATGAAGTAGTTACTCACCATCATGGCTGTGATCCACATGACTGCATGTCCTACGTCATAAGCATTTGTTAAGAATCTTGGAACAACCACCTGATTGCTTCCCACTGGTAGATTTAAACTCCTCAAAATCCTAGTAAAAATCTGATGACAAGAAAAACAAGCACTGGCATAAATTAATTTTCAAATCCAAAGGTGTTTTAAAAAACCAAACCCACCAAGTAAGGCATGTCATGAAATGAGCACTGTTACCTTTGGTACATATGGATCCCAGTCTATGTACCCAATGTTGTCAGTGGCCAAGCGAGCAAAAAGATTGACTAAATGCTGAAAATAACCAGAAAAAAGGGAATACTCATTAGAATATATTGAGAATAAAAGATGCAAAGCCCACCAGCTACTTCACATACACAAGATAAAAGCTACCCATGGCAGTAAAGCACTTGGGAAGGGAGATTTCACTCCATCAGAACCACCAAGACATGTTTCACTGGCCTAAAATAACATTTATACAGGGACATCAAAGAAAATTCCACCAACTCATCCATCTAGCTTTTCCCAATATTTAGCTATTTAGGACAATTAGTTCCTGCAGGATCCATCCTACTCAGTGTGTGCTGCTGGCTGTCACATTTGTGTGCTTTGGTTTAAACACATCAGTGGCTTGTAAAGGTCACAGGCATCAGTTGTCAGCTGGGAGGGCAGTCTGTGACTGCCCATGAAGAATTAGACATTCCATCACCAGCAGACAGCCCCAGGAGTCCAAAAGGGAACTGGAAGATGCCCTCAGGAAAGACAGTTATCAGGACTGACCAAAAAAAAAAAAAAAAGGAGATGAAGTCTCACTCTTGTATCCTGATGGTGAAAAGCCTATCACCCACCAACTCTGCTTTTAGGAGCTTCTCCAAATCAGGAAAGACCTGCCAGGCTCTCGATGCTTCTATCAGTATTTTACGAAGCCAAAAGGAAGGGCCTTAAATAATCCTGCCTAATTCCGAGACAGATAGCCCAGAGGAACAGGTCACCTCTCAGGCTGAAGGACATGACAGCTTTGGAAAACCCCCAAGTTCAATTCAGGACATCAGACACAGCCTGAAGACAAGGGTTACGTTTTCTTTAATGATCTGCCTTTTTCACTTGATATGAGGAAACACCCAGTGAAAAAAATCCTTACAATGCACACAAGGAATTGATTCCACAACTCCCCTTCAAACAGCAAGTCTAATTCCTGCCAAAGCAAGCTGAGGAAAAGCTTGCAGCATACAGAAGCTTAAATTGGATTGCAGAGTCAGAACCTATGTGTCTAATTATCTGCATCCCAGCCTGACGGAATGAACCTGACATTAGGAAATGGACACAACAGCAAAGCAAACAAGAAGCGAAAGCTTTGGGAAAAAAAAGCAAGCAAACTGTCAGAATACAGTGGAAGAGGGAAAAAATATCAGAAATAACTTGTGAAAGAGTGCTGATAATTATTTGTTACACAGTTTGACAGAAACAAACCAAATCATGATATTCAAGTGCAGGCAGTCACAGTTCTGTCAGAAGGAATACACAGAATTATGATTTCTTTGGAGGGGGCAGGGAAGCCATCAGAAAAACACAGAAGTGAACACAGAATCTCAAAACCAGCTTTGGCATCACCAGTGTTCAAATCCAGACAACTGCCCAGTGCTGGGCCCAAGGCTGCCTCCCTGGATTTGTGATGGAAGGCAGGAAGACCCACGGAATGTGTAACTACGGTGGTTTGGAAATCAGCTTTCTCCTCAGACACGGAGAAGTTCTCTTTGTGTATCCAGGCAGGAGATTAGTAAAAGGAGCCAGATGGCCAATGAGCTTATGTTCATACTGAGCAGGGAAAAGAACTGGGGATAGGCCAAGTTTCACTGCAGCAAAGCCAAGGCACAGCTCAGCTGACACTAACAGCACCTAAGCTGCTGCTGGGGCTGCCTCCAGACGGAGGTTTTAATTCCCCAGCTTTGTATCTCCTCACATGAGACACAGCAGGGGCACACAGGTACATAGGAGACTATTTGCCTTGAAAGATGCAGCCCGAGACAAAAAGGGAGTACAGGTTCTTTACTGTATCTTGAAGATGACAGCAGCTCATTGCAGCGAAGGCAAAACATCACCACTCAAAATCAGGGACCATCCAAGATGTGTTAAAAGACAGGACAGAAGTGTAATTTCTAGAAATCACAACTACACTTTGCATAATTCTAAGTATTAGCAGGCAGTCTGGAAAATGCCAGCATTCCCAAGGCTGGAATGAAAAGCTGCCTGAGCTGGCCATTAGACAATGTTCACCAAGCACAACTGCAGTGTCATTTATTCAGACAGTAATTGCTTGCTAACAATAACGAAATTATTGTCTCTGCTTTCTTGTACTAGTTAAAGCAGAGGGGAAAAAACCCATTATATCACTGTTTGGCTTCAATTTCTTGCAAGCACATTGCAGGAATATTTAAATTAGGATTTCTTCTAGTGTAGGTGAAAAGCAAATACTTACCCCTTCCCACTGTGGAAGATTTTGAACAGACACCCAAAGGCCTATAAATTCATCAAACCAAAGCCTGAAAGAAAACAGAAGCAAAATAATTTTAACACTGAGAAAGCAGCTCCCTCACTGAATATTTATCCCTTACTTTGCCAGGTGGTTGCAGGAATTCACCTGTCCCTCAGTTCAGAGGGAACAAGAAGATCAGGGAACAGGGATCAACATGGACATGCTTTTATCAGTTTGCCTCCCAGAGAATATTCCCAAATCTGACTTCCAGTCCTTGCTTTTTTTCTTTATTTCTCCTCTGACTCTTTTTTGATCCCCCTTTCACACAACTGTCTCCCAGGACTTTCCTTATCTACCTCAGCTCTGCCATCCCAACACAGGTAAACCAGATAAAAACACATCACACTTCATTTCCCTCTGCCTTGCACTGTGAGATTTGTCCCTTTTGATCAGTGGTCACAGGTGTCATTAGCTCCTTCTCTGAATTCACCTGAGGCCAAGGATGCAAACCCTCCACACCAGTCCCTGACTTAAATTCACCTTTACAAACTACATTTAATTCAATTTAGTTTGATTTGCTGTGTGTTTTACTCCAGAGAAGGCAGAACTCAGTAGGGAAGAAGGACTAAGATTCCTGCAGGTTACTTTTACAAAAGAAGCAGGTTGACAGTGTTTCTGTCTTGAACTCCTGCCAAAAATGCTGCTGAAAGCCACCAGCAACTTCAAACCATCCTGTAAAAGACGATTCCTCGCATCTGGAACAGAGCACTCTTCAGTGACACTTACTTGAAACCCTTGTGGTGGAGCTCAGGGGGAAGGGTGGTGGGCAGGAAGAGCTCAAAGTAGGTGATGGCCTTCTGCATGGTCACATCGAAGGGACACATCAAAGGCCTCCACTCACCCAGCATTTCCCCAGTAGCATCTTCTGGGAAATACCTGAAAACAAGGAAACCATTGAATATACACAGACCTGGCTTTAAAGTTTGGCTCCTTTTTAAGCATATTGAAAACTAGCTATTAATATGTTGTTTCAGAGTAAAGCCATGTGCCCAGGGGCAATAGGCAGGCAGCCCTCAACTCCAAAAACCTTCACAAAACAGAAGTAAATCAAGGACATCGTGGTGCATCATTTTAAGATCATCAATTTAAAAGGTTCTTGTCTTGTTGAAGCAGAGAAGAATCTGTACAATGCAAAACCATTTCACTGTGAAGGCTGGTCCAAATCAAACAACTATTACTCACTTTTGATGCAATATAAAAAAAAAATATCACTTCAGGCACAAGGATCATTTATAGAAACATTACAGGAACGCTGGTGATTTAATTTCTTTTAAAACTCACTAAGTATGCATGCAATGCAGTATTTAAAATGCATATTAGATACATTTTTTTATACAACAGAATTGTTGCAACCAAGGCTGTTAAAAAGGAAAAATAAAACCCAGAAAAGTCTCTACCCTCCACCCTATACTTTTAAACACCAGCCAAGCAACGACAGGTAGAGTGGGGTCTTTTAAACACTCTTCTCCCCCTTCCTAAATTAATATTAAAGATAGTAAAAAAAAATCATGAAACAAACACTTACGGTCTGCAGCTCTTCACGAGTGTTTTCAGAACACTTTCTACAGAACTGAAACGAGAAAAGGAAATGTTAGGAATAATATATTACTAAATTTCAGAGACAGCATAAAATAAACAACCATTTGCTGACCTTTCCATCCAGAGCTTAAGATAATGTTGGTGCAATTAGATGTCTTCTGTGAACATGCATTAGCTAATTGCCTTCTCCACAGACCTAATTGTAACGATTAAAGTTGCTCTGCTCAACTTCTGGTCCTATATTTCATATACTACTCTGGTATTTCCTGCATTTAAGTGAAGAATTATTATCATTTCATGGAAGTGACATCCTGCATTTTATCCACAAACAACCAGCAAAGTGACTTCTGGGGGACATGAAAACACATAGAAAAATGGGTTTGTGGACTTCATGAATATTTGTAAGATAAATAAAGGCAACTTGTTGTTTTTAGGCTCCAAACACCGTATTTGTCCTTTTCAATGTGGTTTTGGGTTTTGTCCAGTGGGTCTAAGAAGAAATGAACTACCTGCAAATCAAGGGTTGTTTCATTAGGGACCTTCCAAGTAACAGCTGATTTTAAAAGAGCTTTCATCCACAGCAAGAACACTTATTTGAGAAATCACTTCAAAACCTATTGTCACACGATGCCATCAAACCACTTCAAAAAAGACTAAATCTCAGAATAAACTCAAAGAATAAAAGGGAGGGGGAGCAGGGAGTGATCAACCAACGCCAGCACAAAGGTAGTAAATTGTCACGTTCTTCAAACCTTCCATTTATTACACAACCACCTCAAGACTAACTTGCACTTTTACCCAAAAACATTCCCTGAATGAAAAAAAAAGCTCTGGCAGAACAAATTCTTACATCTTTTAGATATGCTTTCTGCAGAAATAGAAATACTGCACCCTTTCATTCATCATCCCAAACTAACATTAAAAATGCTTTTCTGCTCAGAAAAAATGAAGCAAATATATCATCTTTAGAATTTTACCAAGATCAATTAATTTTGAGACACACAACTACTGAACATGTATTATTGTCTCTCCATTCCTACACAAAGTAAACTGCCAGGAGAAATGAAAAGTGGATAAATCACTAATTCCCTTCAACACTCAAAGCAAGCCAGCAAAAGCCCACCCAGCCCTCAGGGCACTGCTTCAGTCAAGCAGTGCTCTAGAAGATGCAAAATTATGTATATTTTATGCAACAGTGACAAAGGCAACTCGGGACCTCTCCCAGAAAGAAAATTTTGAGCTGACTGACTCTAAGATACGGAGAAGAAAGGCCAACCAGTCATTAAACGAAAATAAAATCAAACTCTGCAGGAAGCACAGGAAGATCCTGGATTCAAGTGAATATTGTCCTTGAAGGAGTTAGGAAAAAGATAACAGTTGCTCCAAGAGCAGATAAATAAAGCATGAACCAGCAACATTCCTTAAGAACATTAAAAATTCACATGATAAATGTTTGTGTGACAAAAACAAACAAGCTCTCCCCAGACTATCACTCCACTCAAGTCAGCTCTCACTGAGGAAAACCTGAAGGACAGGAATTTTAACAAACACTGAGGCCAGAGATCAACGAATTTTTAAAATTAACAAGTTTTCAGTCAGATCTCAGCATCTGTCAGTGTGAGAGAAAAGGAGAAAGATTGGGATGTTCCCTCCTCTCTTATGATCCCAGATTTAGGAAGCCAGAAAACAAAAAGCAACAGCAAGACAATTTTGTACCCAAGGAACTTCCATCCAAGAGAGCGTTCAGGTACAGTCCAGCTACAGGAGACATCCTGGAATATTCCCATTAGGGGACTGTTAGGAAAGGACAGGACACTGCAGTTGGGGAGACACATTAAAGAACACCAAACACCACTTTTAAGCCCTATACTTGTTATCTTTTTTGGCACTACAGGATTATTTTCCTCTTTTGGAAAGGGTAGGACGATACTGATTTGCAAACTGGGGTTTTTTCCCCCTGCATTTACAAAGAGAAAATTATTAACATATAAATTGACACTGCTGACTATTATATTATCAAAAAGCAGTAAAAGACAAATTTCAGCTTTTCAGGAGAAGGGAAATTCCAGGCCTGAAGGGAAATTCTAGTCCTGAAGTGGACACCCCACCATAGAGCTTCAATTAAGACAATGGAAAGAGCAACCAGCTACAATTTCACAAATTATTTTAGTGATCTCCTAACTACAGTGAGCCATCTCACTGGATTAGTATAATTAAGCCCTTGTTTCTTAAAAAAACCCGAACAAAGCAAACCCCACTGCAATCCCACTGCCACTTCCACTGGTTTTCTGCATTTATCATACACCAAAACTCCTGATACTGTTTCCCTGCAAAAATTCCCAGTGAACTCTTGACACAGAAGCTCTTCACAGTCCCAAGGTTGTTGCTGGGTGGATTTCCCAGAAGCCATTACCTCCCTGCTAAAGCACTTTCCATGATTTCAATGGATTTAAGAGGAAGGTACCTTCACTCTATAATGTGCTCTTGCACCAATGATGATTTTATCCATAATCACACACAATTGCTCCAATGCAAAATTTACTTCTCATTTGACCCCTGAAATGCATTTGCTGGTTAAATTAGTTAGACCAGAGCCCTGCTGCTCCACACACACTGCCTGGGTCCCCAATTAGCAGTTTACATCCAGTGCGACATTCTCAAAACCAGTGGTGTCAGGTTAACATTGGGCTTCCAAATACAATTACTTATGCAGAGAATTCCACCTGTGTGACAGTGTTACAGTCCAACAGAACATGCAGAAGGGACATTGGCCAGAGCTCAACAAAAAAACCCAAACCAACAACAACAACAAAAAAATCATTCTTACCACCTATGTAATACATTAAGCACAAATGTTTTAGGTGAAGACCAGCCTGGTCGATATGAACTGAATGCAAACAAAAACAGAATTCAATTAAAACAGGAGATAAATTAAACAGCTACAAATCAGCTGTTCAAGCCTTGACTTCCACCAAAAAGATACCCCTCAAAAAAAACCCGATGAGCACTGTATGAGAAGGAATCGCACTGCATGGAGCATCCGACATGGAATAAAGTTAATAAAAGCTGAATGCTTCAGTCAGACCATCACAACAGAAATCTTTCTTCCCACTAACCTCCTTATTCTCCTGGAAAAGTTCCCTCCCCACTACACAGTGAGCAGTTACTCAACACCATCCCCCCCAGAGCAAGGTGTGCAGGTGCAAAAATAAAAATATAAAATCAAAATAAACCAAGGAAGGCTCTGCTCTTTCACATTTTACCTACAATTACCAAAATAATTCAATTTAGTAAACTGATTTTTTTCAGCTACACAGCCACAAGAGAAATTCAGCCTGAAATGCTCCATATATTCCCTGTTCATGTCCCTTATCAGCAACAGGATCTTCCCCTCAAGAATCAGTGGCAGTGCTTCCATATCATTCCGAAAATTCTTTTTTTTAAAGCAAATGAAGCATTTTCACCTGCATTTCTTGATGAAGTTTCAATTCAACCAAAGATAATGCGTTATCCATGTGCTATCTTTTATAATCTGTAATTTATAGAGCAGGACTTTTTCTGACTGCGATAATTATGAAAATTTTAAGTCTGGAAATCTGACAGATGGAGAGGGATTGACAGTGCAGAGACAGCAAAGAAAACAAGTTTTCATTTTTAAAATCAATAGAACATTTCTAAAATTCTTAACCGGAGAAAAGAAATTACTTCTCCCTATCATGGCATCACTTTGAGTAAATACATGTATTTCCTATAGAAGATATTTCAGTGCAGACTGATTTATACCTGGATTCCAGACCCTGGGAATGATTACAGTACAAATATTGAAGGACAGTACCATTTGTATCTTTTTCCCCACAACTTTACTGTGTTATAGAACAGAACAGCATACATTTAACTTAGCATCTGTGCTGGTTTTGGCTGGGATAAGTTAATTTTCTTCACATTATTACCCATCTTTAGCTCGCCCCACAAGTTTTCTCACTTTTACCCTTCCAGTTCTCTCCCCAATCCCACCAGCAAGGGCAGTGAGCGAGGCTTAGTTGGCAGCTGGGATTAAACCACGACAATATCATTAAATATTTCATACTAAATTTATTAAACTGTGGGTTATCACCCTAAAATAAGTTGAGCAAGACCTCTGTTGCAGTGTATTTAAAAATTAATTGCATTCATGAAGAAAGAAAGAGCATGACAAACAAAAGCCACCAGCAGAAGGAGATACATAATTCAGCGCAGCCCTGCATGCCATTATTGAAAGGTGCCTCATGAAAATAGGAACAGAGTATTTCCCATGTATCAAATTCCAGATATTAAAAGCACATTACAAAGTACTTTAAAGCAGGTACTTATGGCCTATCAAATGTTTTTAAACGTGAACTTACTTGGGAAACCAATTTAATCCCAGATGTTCTGTTTTGGAGTACAATATCCTTTCCAACATTTCATAGAGTGGTCGCCATGGTAACTCTAAATCATCCCTGGAAAGCAGTTCCTTTTTCCTAATAGAAACAAAACACCAAGCACTTCAGGATTCAACACTGACATGGACACGCTGCACATCGGAATACCCCCATCCCTGCTCCCAATTTGGCACAAACTGCAGGAAGGGCAGGCAGGACCAGGCTGGCCACTGGCAGCCTTCAGCACAAGTGACACTGTCAAGATTTTTCCTGACTAAGTGAAATAAACATTATCGAGTCGTGAGCCAGTTTTCATCTTCTCCCTAGCTGAGATTCAGCCTTAATTCTTGGCTCTCCGAGCTGTTTGGTTTTCCTGATGGGGCAGAACTGGCATTCTTCCACTTTCAGTCCCACTCCTAAAGCTTTGAAAAGTGTTTGCACAAGGGAACCCTTTAACCATGAGCACTGTATAGGGCAGATAAGTGAAGTAACCTGTAAGAACTCTGCTACATGAAAGGTACAACATTGAGCAAGAGATCAGCTGTTCTGAGACAGAAGTTTCCACAGTCAGCAGAAATCTGTACTCACTTTAACAGGTTGATCAGCAGGCGTGCAAATCCTTGCATCATGCTGATCTCCAGCTTTGGAATTGTCACCAACTCGTACAACAGTTTGATAAACAGCACGTGATCCTCCCTGCTGAATTTTCTCCCATACAGTCGGATGTATCTGCAAACCAAACACAAGGCAAGTCAGCCAAGTCAGCAATATTTTAAACATCCCATTTTATACAAGACCAGAGCCAGAATCCCTCTGATTTGCTGTGTAATGAAATAAAACTAAAACTTGGTTCTCAAGTCCAAGAAGTAAGAACTGAAGACACACACCAAGGGAAGATCTACAGCTGCAATTAGAGGAAGAAAATGAATGACCAGATGAAGTTTACAGCCCTCTAAGATTCTATAAATACTGTAAGCTCATGGACAGGACACAGTCCAGAAGCTAAAAAAACAACCCAAAAAGTATCAAATCAAGCCCAAATCCAATAGCTCCCAGTAAGGATGAACAATTGATTTAGACATTGAGCTTTGCTGGTGGTGTGTCCCACTACCTTCAGCAAGGGTAGGTCCATCAGACTCACTCCAGAAGAAGTGTTTGCTGGTTTTAAGTTGAGATTGAAAAAAGAAACGTGGTTCAAGTCTTGAAAGATATTCTGCAAGAGCAAAACCTATATAAGGTGCCAGCAGAGCATTTTAGGTGTGGCACATCTGTAAATTACTGTTCACTGGGAGGCAACTTCCCTTTTTATTACTGCTCTGACTATTCTTAAAGATTCATAAGAAAGCCGCTTTCCATTTCCCTTTTCCTGTCAAATTCAAGGGGGGATGTTTACATTTGATGGGCAGTGTTTTCACTAATGTTCATTTCAACATGTTGTGCTTATTTTAAACACAGAAGGAAACAAACAAAATACAGGATAACCCACTTTTCCACCACAGGAACCTAAATAATCTGGATTGGCCAGAGACACTACCTACCTATAGAATTACACCACCAAGAGCTGAACACCTACACTTTTCACATGCCTAAAAAAGACATGCAAAAAGAATCCTCAGGGAAAGAAAAATGGGTGAAACATGCGTGATTTAAAAAAAAAAAAAAGAAACTGCAGAAGCCTGGAAAATAAGTTTTAACTACAAAGAAACACAGAGATCCAATTTATCTGCCAGCATTGCTATATATAACTGAAAATAAAATGTTTGGCTGGTTCTCCTTCATGACATTTGCTAACAACAGCTCTGCTGCACAAAATGCTGTTTAATTAAGAAAGGAGTAAAGTACACAGAAACGTGCTGAACACAAAGATGTCACTATGCCCAAGCAGCAGGACTTGATGCCAAATTGCTCCCATATTTTACAGCTTCTTTATGTAGGAAGGAGGCAGAGCTGAAAGGGGTCAATTATTTGTATTAATCCAGCTGAGCATTAAGGCAGTAGCAGAAAATAAATACTTCTAGAAAGGGGTGCTCAGCCTTTCCCTCAAGATTAAACAAGTAAAATCTATCAGAGGGAAACAAATATTTTCAGAATATCCCCTCAGAAAGGATGAAATACCACCATTACTAAATAAAAGAATATAGGCAGAGCTTCATGAGCCCTGAAGAATGTCCAGGGGCTAATCAGACAGGTAACGTTCATGATAGAAATGGTGTCTCTTGGGGATAACTGGGTTACTGGGGAAAAAGAAACCTAGAACTAAACCGTTGCAAAATAAAAAATAAGACTTCTGAAAGTAGATAATACTACATTGAGATGACACCTGAAATCTTAAATCCACTGCCTTTTTGATTCCTTTGAGGTTTTATGAGTTCTTATCCTGCAAAAAAAGATAAATTAATTGTCCTTCATTGTGCTGGTCCCCTGCATTCAGCTACACTGAAAAAAACCAACAAAAAACCCAACAAATAAAACCCACCCACACAACCTAAAAAACATGATTAAGAAGTGAAAATTCTGTTTCCAACTCCAGCCTTTCTATACAGAGTACAAGGTCTCTGGAGATTACAAATAAAAAAAAAGAAAACCATAAAGCCAATTCCCCAATCTTGCAGTGCTGGTATCCAATCTCTCCCTCCACAAGTACAATAGGCCTATTTTTAGGAAGTGTACTATCATATCATGTGGCCATCCTAAACTGCCCTAGAAAGTTGGCTGCTCTGCTACAGTTAAAAATTACCTCTCCTCCAGAAGCTGAACAGCACACCCTCCCAAATTCCTGGCTCTCCATCTGCATTTCCTAACACACAGGACAGGATCACGACTGGTTTAAATCTCAGTTTTTGACAAATGATGTGAAAAGCAATGAATCATGCTCAGCAGGACTGCTTAAATCACATGTACATGTACACAGCATACACATCCCTCACACAGCTGAGGAAAGCTCCTATTTCCCTGATAAAGATGAGAGAAAGGTGTCAAACAAGACTTTTAGGCAATAGTGATTAAAATACTTGTCAGAGTCCCACGGAGACATTTCCATCCTCACTGTAACTTTGTGTCCTGCCATTCTCCTTCCAAACAGTTGAGCTGCATTTTTTCCACACCTTACAGCAAGACAGTTGAATGTCGTTTTATAAGTCTACACCTGACAAGCACATAAAATAACATTTGTCAGGGACAGCAACTGAGTCCCTCAGCTTCACACCTCCCTGACTGCTGGAGCAGAAAGCACAGAAAGGCATTTGTGTGTTTGCCTGGCTGCAGAGTCAACTCCGTGTACAATAACCGTGAAATGTCTGTATTATATTAATATGCTCATTTATTGACTATCTTTAGGGGTTTTTTTTCATTTTTAGAACAACCTATAAATCATGAAAGAGGGAGAAGTTGAGACAGTAGCTACTGCTGACCTGGAGACCATAAGAAAATATGGAACAAGGCCAGTTAAGCAAATTATTTTGATGCAACCTGCTTTTCCCACACATGCTGTGGCAAGCCGAGATTCACCCTTCTGCTTTCACAACCCAGTTAGTATTTTACAAGCTTTTACCAGCCAAAGCTGAGGGAACCTTGGAGCAATTATTACAGATTTAACTGCCAGTCTTTGGGGCAAGTTTTACTTGCTTCGGAAGCCCCATCAAATCACAAGTTATTCTCCTCAAAGGAGAGAAAGTTCTCTCACCAGTCCACACACACATCCCAAAAGAACCAGCTGTCACCACTGAAAAAGACCCATAAAAGAATTATTCAAATCAGCTTCAAATCAGACATTACATCTGATAAACTCCTATTCTGCCTCTTTTCTGTCCCCCCTCTCTACTCAGTTCGTGACATCAGACAGCAGAAGCAGCTGGTCTGAAGATAAATATGTGCAAGTCATGGTTCCAGCTGTGGGGGGGTATAAAAACCACACAATTCAGCTGTCACCATGAAAGAGTACTCAAATTTTTAATTCAAAAAAAGATCTGAGTTTCACTTTCATTCTCTCCTGTGGCACAGAGTTGCACAAAGTTGAGGAGGTATAGCTATGCAGGTGTATCATCTGCGTGCCACTGTTTGCTTTGCTCATTCATATGTACACATATCTCGGTTCGTATTAACATTTGTATCTGTACAATAAATAAAGAAAAATGATTTCACAGAATACTATGAGAATTCCAGCCTTTGCAATTCAGACGTTGGCAACAAACCTAAGCAGCCATCATGCCATTATGAAGATTCTGAGCATTTTCTTTTTACTAATTATAGCTTTTTCCAGAAGGGAAAAAGGGAGCAAGTCAATTTGGAGATGAGTCCCTGACTATCAAGAGAGAGTAGAAATTGGATTCTATTGTCATGAACACCACATGGCTGGAAGTGTTTTATCTATATGTGAACTTTTACTAATGTATTTCATAGAATCATGGAATGGTTTGAGTGGGAGGAGACCTTAAAGCCCAACCAGTCCCACCCGCTGCCACGGGCAGGGACACCTTCCACTAGCCCAGGTTGCTCCAAGCCCGGTCCAACCTGGCCTTGGGCACTTCCAGGGATCCAGGGGCAGCCACAGCTTTCCTGGGCGACCTGTGCCAGGGCCTCCCCACCCTCACAGGGAAGAATTCCTTCCCAATATCCCATCTAACCCTGCGCCCTCTGGCAGTGGGAAGTCATTCCCCCTTGTCCTGGCACTCCAAGCCCTTACAAATAGTCCCTCTCCACCTTTCTTGTCTGCTCCCTTCAGGTACTGGAAGGCCACAATTAAGTTGCCCTGGGCCTTCCCTTTTCCAGGCTGAACAATCCTGATTCTCTCAGCCTCTTATCCCTAGAAGTACTTTGTCAAGTCAAACCGAGCAGCAACACATCTCTCACATTAACTACACCAGCTTATTTTTTACACCAAGCCCACTGTTTCCTTCCCTGCCTACACCAAACACACTCAGAGCCTCCCTGTATCTAAAATGCCACAAAGAAAATCTTGGTACTAACAGGCATCAGACAAGCTGCAAACACTCACAATGAATTCAGACTTCAAAGAGTAGGTGGAAAACCACAAATTGGAGCCTGCTGACCTTTCAGTGATTCATAAAGCAGCACAGCAGTGGTTCCCAACAGGCCAAATTCACTGCCCTGGAGCCTGAAGTGGTAACAGCAATTGCCATTTACAGAATAACAGGGTGATTCTAAGGCACACTTTGAATGAATTTCTGCGCCTACTCAGCCTATTTAGCTAAAGCCAATCTTTCTCACTGTAGGGACTTCTAAGTTTATTTCAACTCCATGGGAATAGGAAGTTCCACCACAGGTACAGGCAACAGGTACCACTGAAATCAGTATGAGTTGGCACATGGCTAGGGGGTGGGAAGGGAAGCAGTGTTGAACTGGTTCCAAGCAGGTTCAAACTTTCACATAACACAAACATGTGAGTCATTTTGCAACCACCACTGTAATTCTATCTAAGACTGCCTCTTGGGAAACAGAAAGGCACTTACATTTCAGTACAGTCGTACCTAACAGACTTTGACTGACAAACGTGTATTAAATTCTCAATTAGTATTATAAAAAAAGGACTTATGTAAGCAGGGAAGTTGTAAGCGAGCGTTTCAAAACGGTTCAAAACACACGTATTTCGTTGTTTCTGGCACACAGGAAACGCTGTTTGTGAAGGCACACACAGCGTTCAGCAACAAACATGCTAAACATCCACAGCGTTTACTGATTGAAGCTACAGGACTCACTGTCATATGATGCCATACCCAGTGCCAGAGTGTCCCGAATAAAATAGGGTCACTTTGTAAAATTCACGAGAAGAAGCCTATGTAGTACTCGGTGCTATCTATGAAACCACCGCGGGTTTATCTGTATAAAAACCATCTTGCCAGCACACACAGCATGGCCAACATCCGCACAAACTACCCCATGCCAGAGTACAGCCAAGATATCAAGGGCACCGGCGGTGTTTACACAGCATTAAGCCAGAATTTAATCCTGCCAGCACTGACACAACAAATCGCCTGTCTTGAGAAAGACTTCATGTCCCTATAGCAGAAGTTACATGGAGATTGTATCAAACAGAAGTTGCTTAAGAAGGGGAGAGGTGAAACAGGTGGCCAAGCAGGCATTAAAAAATACACACGTATTAAGAATAAAAGCACGAGTTAAACGCACAAGCGCTTAACTCGTAGAATTCGGAAGTTTCAGAGGCGGCAGGCGAGCTCCTGCGGCCGGAGCCACCTTTGTCCCCGTTTCCGACGTGGAAGCGCCGGCCTTGTGTAAGGCGGGGACGGGACAGCGGCCGGGAGCCCCGGCCCGGCCGGGCGCCGGCGGTTCCGTTATGCGGGAGGCGCTCCCGGCGGGCAGGGCACGGCTCGGCGAGCAAAGGCAAGGCAAGGCAAGGCAAGGTACTGACGCGCCGCTCGCAGCCCGAGGCCCCGTTCCCCGTCCCGCCCCGGCACTCACGTCGAGAGCTTCCTGGTCCAGAAGAGCCCGCCGGGCCAGAGCTCCTGCAGCTGCACGGCGCGGGCCAGGTTGCCCTTGATGTGCGCCAAGAAGCAGGCGGCCTCTGCCTCCAGACGCTCGCCATAGGGCAGCAGCTTGTTGTAGACGATCTCCTTCTGCGGCGGCCGGGCCANTTCGCACCGCTCACTTCCGGCGGAAGGCGGGCCCGGGGCGGCTCCGGGCGCTCCGCGGGCACCGGGCCGGCCCGGGCGGAGGGCTCAGGGCCGGGGCTCTGCCGGGGGCGGACACGGCGCTGTCCCTGCGGGTCCCCTTGGGCACCGACGTGAGGAAGGGGCGGGAAGGCCGCGGCACCCGCCCGAGTTCTAGGTTCGCCCTCTGCGGCTTTGCGGTTTGTTATAAAGCCCTTCTCTCAAAGCTGCCGCCACCTGGACGCGTAATTCGGAGTGAAAACATTCACCCGCCGGCTTCTCTCATCGGGAGGGAATCAAGCGTTGGTCCTCGCTCAAAAAAACTCGGTGTGAGGTGGGGATGGGGCGGGTGCTGGAGATAACGGGGCAGTCCCCATCCCTGGAGAGGTGCGGGGACAGACCGGACGCTCACTGCCGTGGTCTGGCTGACACGGAGGTGCCGGGCTATAGGCTGGACTCGATGATCATCTTCGAGGTCTTTGCCAGTCTAATTGATTCGGTGGTGCTGTAATTAGCCCCGGAGTTTGATAGCAGATTGCGCGGCTGCCTAAGAGGCTTATTTGAAATAATAACGCTAGTCAGGAGCGCAGAGCTCGCCCGCGGGCCGTGGGTGTGGGATAAAGTGCTGAGGGATATGTGATAACAGCACTGATAGCTGTTATCTCCAGCTGTCCTAATATAATTGAATTTCCCCTCAAGAATTACATTGTGGCCATACAGCAGCTGCAAACTGATTAGATTTAGAGCTACTGACAAGGGCAAATCCTGTTTTCTGATCTTTATGCTCAAACTAGCTCTGCTTAAAATTAAAAAAAAAAAAAAAAGAAAAGATGGCTAATTAAATTATGGAGCACGATAGGGAGAGGAGAAATGCCACAGAAAGCCTAAGTGTGACAGGCAAAGGCATCATGGCATCTTCCTGAGGAGTGCACTTACACCATCTACTTTTTTCACCCTCCTAGACCTATATTTTTAATAAAGGAAGCACCAGGGTTTTGTTTACTGTCCCATCCTTTTGAAATACCCTTCCATTCCTAGAAGATTTTGTATCACATGATCTCCTAGATCACATCTATCAACTTTTACATGATTACAAAATAGCTGGACTTCACTAAAATTGTTGCCATCTTTCACAGGGGCTGTACAGTTGTGTTGCCTCATATCTACATGAGGCAAAACAATTCACAGATGAATCTCTGCCCTTTCTGGCTTGAATTAAAAATGAAATTTGATCATGGCCAGATTCCTGTGGGGATAAAGTACATCTTCATTTGGTGTTTTTCTTGTGAAAACAGGAATAAACACTATGATATTAATAGTTTTATCACCAAATCAGTCAAGGATAATAAATTGGCCCAAAAGCTGTAATGAAAAAAGAATACCTATGGTTAGTGAAAAAGGTAAGTGAAAATATGTGTGCATTTAAACTGAAAAGTCTAAAATAAATTACTTATTTTCTGTCACTTAGAGGCAATTCTTGATAATCACAATGGTGATTTGTTCAGACATTTCAAATGTGGGAAAGTGTTTGTCAAATTTGAAGCACGCAGAATTTGTTTGGACTTGGAGGGGGAAAAAAATCAAAATTCTAGCCCAATGTTCTGAAATTGAAGTTGGCAGATACATCAGGAGCTTCACAGCTGCGTTCTGTAGCTTCGTAGCCATGTTATAAAAAATTAGTCCTGCCCTTTCTAACCCAAGTTAAAACCGAGCCTTGATTTTTCAGGCATTTTGGAGTATTTGGCATGTGAATGAACACCTCTGACCTCAGGGAGCCTGTTTTGTCTGAGCCAACAAGCTGCCTTCTCAGCTGCGGCCTCAGAGACATGAGTGCCTTCCACCAGAATTAAACACCTTTTGGGGAAAAACTTGCCAAGTTATGCCATTAGCACCTCTGACAGCCATCCTACTAACTCATCTGATCTCCTCCATTCCTGTTTTCAGAGACTGAAATAAAGGCAAAGGAGATTCCTGCTCCATTCATAATTACAGTAGTAAGCATACCTGTAGTACTTGCATTTTGAATGTGTTTTCTGCATATTGATTCATTTACTAATTACATTTAGTAATAAGTAAAAAAACAATCCTTTCCCCTCCCTGCTATGCCACCGTTCTGCTCTTTAAAAGGAGAAAAAAAATTATACATTTTGCCAAGTGAGTCAAAAATAAATGTGTTGTTCAAGTTTGCAATATGTTTTGGCTGCAGCAGTGTGTGAGAGCACATTTGGTTCCAGAGTCAGATGATGAAGGATGGGGCTTTCATAACACAGGACCCGTCTGTGCCACTTCACATCAACGGTTTCTTCCTCTCTTATTAAGTAGGAGGAATATGAATTGCCAGCAACCCAAATATGGCAGCCACCTGTTGGTTTTGGCATTGCCTCCTGAGAACTGATGAATCCAAGTGGTGTAGTGAAAAAGCCACAATCTTCCCATTCATGAGAAACTTCGAGTGCTGACAGTGGTGTGGGTCCCACTGGGCATTGTTCACATGTTCCCTTGTTGGGCGATGCCCGAGGGCAGCCAGCACCACCACTGGCACAGGGATTTGGGAATCTTGTCCCTCAGCCTTAACCCTGCTTCCTGCTGCCTCAGCTCTCCAGTGACTACTTAGCACAGATGTTTTCCTTAGTGACCCATCTGTCCTTTCCCACCCAAGCTAAAAGTTGGATAATTTTTGAGTGAAAGGCTTCTGTGTGTTTTTCAGTATCTGAGGCCCTTCCAGTACCTGAAGAGAGCCTACAAGGACGATGGAGAGGGACATTTTACAAGGACTTGTACTGACAGGACAAGGGGGCATGGCTTCAAACTGAAAGAGATTAGGTTTAGCTTAGATATACACAAGAAATTTTTCCCTGTGAGGGTGGGGAGGCCCTGGCATAGGGAAGCTGTGACTGCTCCATCCCTGGAAGCGTCCAAGGCCAGGTTGGACAGGGCGTGGAACAACTTGGGATAGTGGAAGGTGTCCCTGCCCATGGCAGTGGGTACAAGAACGAGCTTTAAGGTCCCCTCCAACCCAAACCTTTCTATGATTCTATGATTTTACAGTTTGGAAAAGAATAGCCAATCCAACAGGAGCTTCATATTACCTGTATCACACCTGTCCAGGTCTATGACCCCCCATATCTCACAAAGCCCCACTACAGAAATAAAGAGGAATAGCCTGCTTTTTTATGAGGATCCTCAGACTTTCCCTCAGCCCCATATTTCTAAACAGGTCAGTCATCCAAAGCTGGCACTGAAAGGTGCCAAAGAGGCAACTCGGAAACATCCCTGTCACATAAACTTCTATTTTACAGAGAATTTGTCTATTTGGGGGATGAGGGCAAGAGTAATTACAGCATCTGAGTGAGGAACTTAAGTTTCCTGTGTAGTATGGGACAAAAATAGGTTCTTCTAAAGTGTGATTCAGAGGAACTAATTTTAGGTCCCTAAAATAAGGCTGTCTAAATACTCCATGACATGTTTCAAGTTGGATGGGGAGGCGGGTTCAGTGTCACCTACAGCACATACGCTGAATATTGTTCTTTTTCTGCAATGCCTGTTCGGATCTGTGTGTTCTAATGTAAGTGGAACATTCCTGTTGAGCGGAAATAAGAGGACCTTGTGAAGGGGTTAAAATGTTATTATGGGCACCTTTACAATTTGTAAATCTTTACTACACAGACAAAGCTGACCAAATAAGTGCAGCATTGTTATCCTTCACTTTACATTCCCAGTGGTTCTGTTTATGAGAGTTAAATCCATCCTCAGTTATATCCATTCACAAGATATTGTTTGGCCTCTGCTCTTTTCCAACTGAACTTAATGTGTTACTGTGCTTACAATGGCCAGTCTTTGTTTGTACAAAAACAGGACCTCATTTCTCCTTGGTGAAATAAATTAATTTATAGCAAAAGTGGTTTTTTCCTCTCCACTCCCTGGATTTGTTCTCTTTTGGTCCCTTATTGCCTAAGATTTGGAAAGCATAATTGTCCCAAATTCACAGCAGAGATTCTGCCTGTGACAGGCTGTTTCCTCTACATGTCTGAAACTCCCAAAGATATCCCTGGAAACTATTGTGCCTGCGGGGAGAAAAAGCAATAGACTTGAGCCTCTTTGTAAGAGGTTCTTTCCAAATTACTCACAGCTATTTTAAATAAATAATAATTCTTTGGACATGACAGAAATGCAGTCAACTTTGGGGAAAGAGACATTAGGGGTTTTTTTTCTGTTCCTCTTGAGCCACTGAGATGGATTTTTCTGTCTCATTCTCTTGCCAAACAGAAACCAGCCCCAGAAGAGCATGTGATGACAGTGAACTTGCAAAGGTAATTCCTAGGGATTCTGATGTTCTAGGAAATCAAGGAAACACAGTCCCTTGGCAGCCTGCAGTCACTCACACAGAAACTGCTCATTATGGACTTGGGTGTCTCATGCAGCTGCCCTGTATTTGTCAGAGAGGATTGTGACACACCTCACCCCAAGTGCCTGGGTAGCTGATCTATTTATTGTTTTTAAGTGGCAAATGCATCTGTTGTGGTTTCATCTGCAGTTCTCTGGTTTGTCTATTCCTTGTCAAGATGAAAAATTGGCAATGTCTATTTAAAAATTAAAAATATATATGGTCTACTTTTCCAACCTGGGATAAACCAAATAACAACCAAAAATCTTTACTCAGGTTTTCAGTCTTGTTTCAAGCAGCATTCAGCACAAAAAATTGTGTTTATCATGGCCATAGCTCAAGTGGTTGTTCAGGCTTTAATTCTGTGTGTGGATTGTGTGTTCAGTATTTGGACGTGTGGATCAGAAGTATTTAAATATTTATGAATTCTGGAGGAGAAGCAAGCTCACTTAAATATTCCCTTAAGCAACCAATCCTTTCTCTTCTGCTAAAGAATTATCTATCCTTTGCTCCTGCCTGTGTGGTTTTGTGCATGGAATCTGCAAGGGAGACTTTTTGGCACATTTCTAAAGCAGCAGCTTCTCTCACGGGGTGTTCAGGAGACACCCAGCAGATTAAGAAACCTTTGGGAGGATCACACGGAACAAAGTCGGAGCTCTCTGGTGTGCATTTGGTCTAACCGGGCATGTTGTTTATGTCTATGCCCTGGTAACGTGGGGATAATAAGTGTAATTATGTCAGGGGCATGATTATGGCAGTGCTGGGCCTGCTGACGAACACCAGGATTCAAGGAATTGTAAATTGGTTTATTATTGTCCCAGGCATCCCATTTAGAAGAGTTCAAGGTGAAACAATGACTGTAAATTAACACTTCCTTACAACCTTGGAAATATAACTATCAGAAAGGCCATTTAGGACGCAAGGAACGTTCCAATTAAAGAGCACAGTAGGCCTGTAAATTCAGGGATATCCCAGGGAAAGGGAAAAGTTGCTTCTGCCACATTTATGTGTTGTTACTTCGAGGCCAAGCCCAGTGGAAAACTGAGCCTTGCTTAGTACAAATCCAGCAGCTGCCCTTCTGCTGGACAACGCATTGAGAACTGGGTGAAAGAGCTCAGGGGGTATAGAAAATTCCAGTGAGAAACAGTCTGCCTTGAACAAAAAGAGCAGGAAAAAGACAGCTTGTAATCTCCAGAGAGGGCTCTGCAGGACAATCCGGTGGGCGTTCACTGTGGCTGTGATACCACTATCTACAACCCCCATGTGTTTTCTTTTTCAGTAGCATTGCAAGGGATGGATACAGAACCTGATTCATGCTTTCTTGGCTTTGCCAAATGCCTGCTCAAATCCTGTAACCATGCTCTGAATTAATCTGCTTACCCAAAGGCATGGCTGGAAAAATGGCTGTCCTTGGAGATTCCAGCCCCCTTCACCTGGGAAAGATAGAGCCATCAGCATCTGGAATGGTGTTAGCAGGAGGCTTGACAGGCTCTGAAATTAGAAGAAACTGGGTCAGAATCAGTCTGGTTACCCCCAGATACCCCCAGCAAATTAGCACCTCTGAAAAGCAGGGAGTTTTGAGATGGGAAGTTGGGAGGAGAGGGAATTTGGGGTGGTGTCAGGGGTGCCAGAATTGTTACCAAGTTCAGAACACCCAATAACTGGATGTGCACAGCCCCTCTGCATCACAGCAGCTGCAGCACACTGAGTGCAGCCATAGCTAGCCCTGCCCAGGGTACCTGACCCGACCCTGCACTGCACAGAGCAAGGGATGGCATCCAACAACTCTCCAGGGGCTTTTCAGGGAGCAGCTGGTATCATCAGAGTTACTTTGTAGAGTATCTCCTTCAGGTTCCCTCACTGTGATTTTTTTGAAGTTAAATATTCACTTAGGTAGTCTTATTTTCTCACTAGATTCCCGGGCTCCATGCCTTCTTCTCTCCGCAGCCCCTGCAAACGTTTATTTTTTCCAGGAAAGCTTTCGGTCTCTTTCAGACTGGCCTCAGTTTTTACTGCGGAAATGTGCAAGAACATTTTCCTGTGACAAGACTAAAACTCAGAACTAAAGATTAAGAACTGGGTGTGCATACAACCTTACTTCCCCCCTACATACGCTCCATTTTCTTAGTTCACAGGCAGACATCCTGAGTCACAGGCTATTTCATTCTGTTTAATAGTGCTAAATGGGTTTTTCAGCCCCTCATTCATCTGCCTTTTAAGCTCATTATGTTCTGGCATCATGTTCTGCAACCGTAATTTCTGATTCATGCACAGTGTGAGAAGTTGTTCCCTTTTGATTGTTAACTTTTTATCAGAATTTTTTTAGTGCCTTGGGTTCTTCTGTGTGAGAAATAACAAGGCCTCTTTGCCATCTATGATTATATAGACCTGTGTGGTCTACAAAAATCATGCTGATTCTCCCTGTTTTATCAGAAACACTGAAATTTTTGCTAGGTTGGATGGGGAAGATGCCATCAAGGTAGTATAAAAATGGATGAAAGTTTGGGTCTGACAGCACTCCTCCTTTCAAAGGCAAGAGAGCATCTTTCTTCACCCAGATGCTGACTTTCACCAAATTTGTCGTAAGTTAATGTCTTTGAATCACACTTTTGAAAAGAGCTGGCCACAGGTTCAAACTTGGAGAATGAAATCCAGAAGTTATCCAAGTCCAAGTAGTGAAGCAGTAATCAATTCGGTGAGGCTTTCCCCGATGGCTTTCCCTGATGGCACAGGCTGCACTAATACAGGTCAAGATTCTGAAATACTCACTATTTTCTCTTTGTTGCTTTTGAGAAGAAATAAAGGTCTAATGCAATTAAGGCGAATGAATCAAATAGTTTCACAGAGCTGCAAAATGTAATGCTGTCAACCTACCTGCCTGAGAAACCATTCCTTTAGCAACCCACACTCTTTTGTGTGTTGTTAGATCTTTTGTAGAGCCCTGAATCCTTCCCAAATTTGACAGCATTGTTCTGGCAGCCGTGGGAAGGGTGATGCTTAAATTTCCTATGTTTCAATGGGAATATAAAACTTACTGCCTTAAATGACCACGGATCCTCCTCCTCAGCATGTGGAGGAGAGGAAACATAACAGCAGAATCTCAATGTTTTCCTCAAATGTTAATGAGTTTCCATCCTATGAATGGATATTTCATAAATCAAATGTTGGATCAATCTGCTTTCCTATCAAAACAATTTAAATGCAGGCATTATAGTAGGTGGGTTTGTGTTTGGATTTAGTCATCAAGCCAAGACTGACTTGACCCTTCATGTCAGCAGAGGACTGACAGACTTAACCCCAAATTCCATCTGGTTCCCGTGCTTTGGTACTGAACAATTTATCTGTCACATTTTTGTTTGAGATGGATTTTTTTTCCCATCGGACACATGAGTTCATATGCTCATGTTTTAATCCCCAACACTTTGTGGTTTAAAAGAACTTTGCAGTGATGATGCAAGTTTCCAGGGCTGATTTCCTCATAGCAAGTATTTATGATTACCCACTGGTTTAGTTCCTTATTATGATTTCAGATTAAAATTTCACTACTACCAACTAGGAATGATTTACCTGAAGATTCTTTCTTTTCTATATATATATATATCTCAGTGAAAATACTTTAAAAGACTTAATTTAGACTGAAAAAAAAAGAACTTCGTTTTCACGTGGTTTTGTTGGTGAAGGTTTAGAGGTTTATTGCCTAACTTAAAAAATAAAACCTCCTTTCAGAGAAACAGTTGACAGGTCTTCATGCCCTACAGAATCAGGATGTAACACAAAAATAAAACAAAAAATAACACAAAATCTACACAATATAGTCTAGCCAGAGGAAAATAACAGGCTCACAATTTTGTATCTGTCACTTGTGTTACCTTATGTAAGCAGTCCGGGATTTTGAAGCACGAGGGACAAATTTAGGTCCCATCCACACAAAGTTTGGCTGCACTCCTGAAATCTGATCTGTGTGGGCGTGACTTGTACCCTGCGCAACACTCCCCTTGCTCAAAGAGCTGCTGCACATGCGGGGGGTTCCTCCCACATGGATCACGTCCCTGCATTTGGATCCTGGAGTATAAATGGATCAGGAGACAAATGTTGTAACCAGGTCACCTCCCTGTGCTATGGGCACGCTGCGGATTCATCCATAAAGTCATTAATCACTCAACCACCAGAATAAAGCTCTTGAAGAATCCCCCTTTGTGCCTGTCTTCCCCTTCAGACTTCCAAATATAATCTGTAGTGCTAAAAAGAAGAAAGTTCCTGATTGCCAGTAAAGCGGAAAAACTGGGAGATTAAGCCCTCCAAAAGGTTTCAGTATATTTAGATATTATGTAAATAAGGGCTGCAAAAAAAGACCCTGAAGAAGCTTGTACAGCTTTGAAGTAGGGGTTGCAATCCCCTTAATTTTCATTCAGAAATGAGGAGTAAATGCAATTGAGGAGAAGAAAACATTATATGGGAATGAGGAAAAGAGTAAGGCTAGTGAAAAAGGGAAGAAGTTTATAATTTTGCCTGAAGAAGAAAACATAAAGGAACAGTAGTGCATTATCTTAAAGGGGAGGAAAATAAAATCTGATGTGCGTTACAGTTTACAGAAAACAAGGAAAAAAATGCTTGAAAGGTCAAACTAAGCTTACACGGTTTCCAACCTTCTTCCCTGATTTTCCATGCTCCCTAGGTAACAGCAATAACCTGGTAACAGAAGCAGTAACTTCTTCTATCTGGAGGTTTTGGTGTCCTTTGGGAAACACTCATCAAAATCATCTGGGGACAGTTTGCAACTGAATCAGGTCTAGAGTTTGGTTCAGATAAATAGAGCTGCACAGCTAAAGATACATCAAGAAACTCTTATGATAAAAGATAGCAGGAGAGAGAAATGCAGGTTTGAGGAGGAGCCAGGTTACCTAAGAATGGTGCAGAAAAATAGCAGTGTAGTTACAAGGTGAAGGATGAATCAAGACAGCAAAGTGGGAGGTTATGTGCCTGATGGGGTATCCATGTGAATGCCAAAGGCAGTCACTTTGAGTGTGTGTGGTGGTGTGAGGTGACAGCCACACAGAGAGAAAGCAGAAATAGTGGGTAATGAAAGAAAGAAAGGTTTTAATGGTTTTCGAACTATTCTGTGCCAGAGATGAACAAACAGCATAAATAAGGAACCTACAACTTTCAAATGACCAACGCAAAAACTTAGTAACTGAGATTCTTTAATCAAATTGCTTTTTATTGATAGCGGCCAGAGTCAAGGGCACCAATAGTCTGACCCTCCCAAACCAGCCTCACCTGGGACCCACCCACGCCCCCTCTGCTCTTTGGTGCAGGAGCTCTACTTAAACTTCAGCAAAGCCCCTGCCCTTAAATTGTGGGTGTGGTCAGTTCTGCTTTTGCCTCTGTGTTGTAGCTGTGGTTCCAGCCCAGCCTCTTGTTCCTGGAGGGACTCTGCTGGCAGCCCTGGCTTTACCTACCCAGGTACTGTGGGACTGTTGTCACTGATGTGCTAAGGCTGCTCCTTGCAAAGCCATGCTTGTGTGGTTCTTTGGTGTTGGGCTGCAAGGGCATTATTGTTGGGTTGTGGTGTTTTCCAGTAGTAATAATTTTACTATGCCCTCCTTTGTGCCATAGCTAAAAGTCTGTGTTGTTGGAAAGTTTTATGGTACTTGGAGTGAATGCTGGGGGTTTTTAAAGGCTTTGTGCCCAGAGGCGGGGCAGAGGGCCTGGTGGTGGAATGTGTTATTGCTATTTTTACAACTGGCTGTAGCTTTGGGAAGTGCAGACAATGGGTTCTACTTAGGCCAGTGCCGCCACCCTGGAATAAACAGCTGGAAGTGGAAGGGAAATTCAGAACACCACGCAGGCTGCCTGCCCTTCTTGGTATTGTGTGCTAAAGCTCTCTTGCTAATTAGTGTGTTTGAGTAACCTTTGGTTTCTAATATTGATTGTTTAGGCAGCAAAATATTAAATATTTCACAGTATCATCTTCTGGAGTTCTCTGCTTATTTCTTATTATTTCTACTTGTCATGAAATAATGAGAAAGTTGGACTTGTCTAAGGAAAGATTGGTAAGATGTCATGATAAATAAAACATCAAAGACTGTAGTGATAAGTGTTGTTGTTGCCAGTGCTGGAATCTGCAGGTAGCAAAGTGTCATCAGCACCAGGATAAGCTCTGCTTTCAAGGCTTGTGTGGCTTTCTAGTGCAATAAACTGCTACTGTAAATCTATTTCTTACTGGTCTTGCTCTTCACTGCTGCCAGATGGCAGCAAATTACAAAAGATTTTCTGTATTCTGCTCTTCTTTCTGTGGAGTCCTCCTTTTTCAAAACAAAATGGTGCTGATTCCACATTAGAAAAATGTACAGCCTCTGCGAAAGGCAAAGGTTTGATTTAATGTGTTATGTAGTTAAAGCAAATGATGAAGTTTTGTCCATTGTGTTACTATCCCCTGTCATACTGTAAGTTTTTTATTTCTATGCAAATATTTGTGTTCTGTGCTGAATTGAGTGGTTGTTTCTCTAGTTAACTGGTGTGTCTTGGAAAAGTAATTTCACTATTTTTCTAGGACTTTATTTTGAAGATCCAAACCTGTGAACAACTCAGGTTATGCTGCATTACTGTAGAACACAAAGTTGCATGTGGGCGGAAATTGCTTAATGGAGAGAGCAAATGAAATTATTTTGATTTTTATTGTGAAGTCGCTGTTAACTTACCTTTATCTGTTGGTGGGTGAGAGCAGTCAGAGTTCATCTTCTAAGGTTGGATAAATACTGTTTCTAATGTAGAATTCTGCCTGAAAAGTTGGGGTTTTTTTACAAAAAAAGCAAATATGGTGTGCGGAGAGTTAAACTTCAAGCACAGAACACACCAGAGAAAAACATTTGTGGTGCATTGTTGGAAACTCAACCTACTAAATAATCAATTGACTTGTTTTTGTATATGTAGCATATAGACAAAAAAAGTTACATTATGATAGTTTTGGAAAGGTGTGCTAACACTAATAGATACCACTGAAAGTTGGGTGAACAGTTTGCATATGATGAGCTTTCTTTCTCTGGGGTCTGCTGCTCCAGCTGAGGAGTTTGACATTTGCCTCAGCACAGGGGAGAGAAATAGGCTGTTAAAACTCTCGGTGAAGTTTTAAGTCATGTGGAGATGTGAGGTAAGTTGGTCACTCAACCTCATTCAGGGAGGAATGCCCAAAAGAAATTTTTTTTCCCCAATGTTTTCATTTTCAACTATGTAATTTTCCACCTTATCAGGGAAAATTATCTCAGTTCAGCAATATATGGATCACACTTTGTTTTCAACGATTCCTGTAAATGCTGGGAAAAGCTAATGCTGCTCACCTGTGCCCTGGATGCTTGAGGTGGGGACTCCAGGTGTGTATGTGGCAGCACCAGCCCTGGAGGAGGAGACGGTCCCGTTTGGATACTGATCTCTCAACACATTTCAAATCTGAAACAGAGGTGGGAATGACACCTTGTGAGGGCTCTGGGGGACCGCCCCTCAGGGATGAGGGTTCCTCACGGCGGGAGCGTTTTCCCGCCCTCGGGGTCGGGTGCTTTCCCCTCACGGCAGGAACGGTTTCCCGCCCTCGGGGTCGCACACTCTCCCCTCAGAGGAGAAGCGATGTTTTCCCTCACAGGAAGAGCTGTGTCTTCCCTCGCTGTCAGGTGTGTTTCCCCTCACAGGAGGAGGGATGTTTCCGCCCGCCGCTGTCGGGTGTTCTTCCCTCACACGCAGGTGTTCTCCTCTTCCCCTCAGGGCTCTGTTCGGGGTGCCGTAGCCCGCCTCGTCCCCATGTGAGGCGGCCGCTTACGCGGTAAGCTTGAGCCTCTCGCGCTCCCGTCCGGGCGCCGCTGGCCCGCGGAGCACCGGCGGCGGCCACAGCGGCTCTTCCTCCGCTGCTGCCATGTCTGCCCTGGCGAAGGCCTCCGGCGCGCTCAAATCCGTGGATTACGAAGTGTTCGGGCGAGTGCAAGGTAATGGCGGGCTGAGGGGGGCTGGAGGGTGAGGGGCGCCGCGCTGAGGCGGCGGCGGCACGGCGCGTGCGCGGGGTGGGAGCGGCCTGAGGGGAGGCGGGAGCGGCTGCCGCGTTCCCAGCGGGACGGGAAAGTTTTTTGGTTTTGTTTTTGTTTTAGATCGTTGTAAATATCCCCCTCCTTAAGGCTCGGCTCCCTTGGGAGCACAGGCTGCTCTGTCCAAAGTAGTTCCCATTCCCCACACTTGCGCTCGTGGCTTCTGTCAGCGGGGATATGTGGGAATGCCCCTCCCGTCCTTCCCATTCACGCACTGCAGCTTTTTCATTAACGCTTAAATACATGAGTGGCAATAATCGTGTGACGAAGGGAAGGCTCAAACACAAGTTCTGTTCGGTTTTCCTTGTGTTAATGTCACTGAAGTTTTCGTAGTAAAACACCACGGGTGACTTGTATGCGCGCTCTTGCCCCTTTATATTAACCGAAGTTCCTGCAAGTGATATGCTCACACACTACTTTAATTTCTTTTTTCTTTTTTTTCTTTTTTAGGTGTTTGTTTCAGGATGGTAAGGCAATGCTGGATTTACTAGCTATACTTTATGGTATAATATTTCCAGTGCTAAAAATACAGCAGGTCTGTGGAGTGTAAATATATCCAGCCTGAAGTTTGAGTGCTTGGTTGGATGGTTAAATACTGTGAGTAGATTTAAAACAGTTTTATATTAAAATGGATTTTTAAAAGCTTACTAATGTGTTGCTTGTGTAGATTGTGGTTTGGAGTACTTGTGATGTAACAGCCACAAGAATGTTGTGACACCGTACTCTTTAGAAAGGTTAAATCTGAAACAAGGTGTTTCAGTTTAATTTTTCAAATGGCAACATTGTACCTGTATTTGAGGAAGGTTAGTGCGGAAAAGCTGTGCTGCAAATAAGCACTCTATGGCTCGTACCCTAAGCAAGTGACTCCAGCAGCTCTGAATGGGCAGCAGGTGGTTTTGCATTTTGCAGAAACGCATGAAACAGGACACAACTAAAGTAAGAACAGTGATTTTTGTCTCAAAATAGGGGCCCATGCTTAATATTAAACCAGAAAGTTTTTATGTTTAGTTTATATGCGTTGTGAAATAGTGCCAAGTGGAAATGAATAGAGGACTGCAGTAGAGTTTGCCTTGAATTAAGTTATCCTATCAGGAAGAAAGGGTAAGTCCAAGCTTGCTGTGCCTTATTTTGAGCTGACCTGGAGCCACGTAAACACACACCTCAGTGCCAGTCCTGAGCTGCTCTGCAGTACTGAGGAAAAAGTTTGCAGCTGCATTCCTGTGCTTTTGGGCAAGTTAGTTTGGAGAAGCTGCTCTTAATCACCTTGGAAAATACTCTTCGTAGTTAGCACCACTTTTTCATTGGATAAATCACACCAAAATGTGTTTTGTCTTTTGGAATGGGGTCATATAGACCTGACGTTTGGCTCTTGCTGTTTGTGAATTTCATCATAAATGGGTGGCTGGGAAACCATAATTTTTTGGTATTGCAAAAGTATGCTTGTTTTTCTCTTGTAATTAGGTTGACCTTTGCTGCTATTTGTCAGTAGAAGGGCAGCAGCTTGGGGGTCAGATTTAAAGGGTGAAAGTCAGGTGGAAAGGATTTGAAAGGGAACTGGAGGAAAGGAACTAGGAAGTTTGTACATATAGCAGACTCAATGAGTTTAAAAACTGTGGTGGCTGGAGGGTCAAATGAGCAGTGATAGGAGCTGTGGAAAGGAATAAAGTAGGTACAAGGGAATGGTGTGGGATTCGTGGAGTCCTTTGTGATCAAAATCTTGTTCTTTTTGGAAAATGGGATGTGCCTGCTGCAACTCCAGAGCTGCCAGGAACATTTGAATGCCTGAGGATGAGCATCACCTGTGGATTTTTATTTTTTAGGTGTAGCTCTTACAGCTATGCAAGTGGGGGGTTAAGTGTTCTGTCTGTGGTGTCTGTGCTGGCACTGATTGTTCTCTCATTATTTTCCAAATCAGTACACGGAACAGGAAGCCAAGAAATTAGGAGTGGTTGGCTGGGTTAAAAATACCAGCCAAGGAACTGTGACAGGCCAAGTTCAGGGCCCAGAAGAGAAAGTGAATGAAATGTAAGTATTTTTGTGGTTCTTTTTTTTTTTTCTTACTCTCAAAGTCTTTTACGAAAGTGTTTTTAACACAAAGTGACAAATAGGTCCATGTGTCAGTAATGTAACAATGTTTTCATTCAGGTTTGGAGGTAAGGAGGTGCATTCTTTAAGCTGTATAGAAGTCTTTAAGCCTGAAAAATACTGTGTGTTTTCATTTCTAGTGTCACACAGTTTGTTAATGTATTTCCTTTACATCCCCATTTCTTGTGAAATGAAAAGAAAGCCTTTATTCATGTGACTAAAGATCTGTTTTTTAAATTAATCAAAACTTCTCTTTTTTAAAGAAAATGAAGAACTTCTTGACATGCTTTCTCAGTCTGTGCTTAAAACAATTTAAAGGAAACTGTGTTTAAATATGAATTTTTTTCCTTGATTTTAAAGGAACTATAATACATAAATACACATTTTGGCCAAGGCCTGTAGTCTCTGCCATTAGGAAATAAGTTTTGAATTATTTTGGTGTCTTTTAAAGAATGGGTAATAATTTTCATTATGAAATTGCCGGTTTCCAGCTTAAAGCTATCACTGAGGAAATGATGCCTGGAAAAAACGCAAAGCCCAGTTGTGTCGCTTCCCACTATCATTTTTTGCAAGCGTATACAGGGAGATTGTTGGGAACTTTAAAAAATCCTTCAGGGGTTTGTTCTCTCAACAAAGAGTGAGTGAGGGCGGAACTTTGCTTTTCCAGATGGGAAATTAGCAGTGCACATTCTGTCAACACTCTCCCATAGAGGAATTGCTTCAAAACTGAACTTGGATGAAGAGAAGTTGGGTTTGTGCACAGAAAAGTGTTGCACTTTCTAGTTGAGAGATTTAAATGATTTCCAGTCATTTTCCTTGGTTTTGTGCTTAACATGAGGTTGCTTATCTTGGGCTGCAAAACATTTACAAAGCCAGAGAAATATCAGGCTTTTTCCCATATCAAGTTTACACTTACTTTCTCAAAGAATTTTGTTAATATCTGATTTCTTCATGTTTTGTAAATTTCTGTTAGTGCCCCATTTTTATTTCTCTTGGAACAGAAATTGACCTCCTGAGAAACCAGGGTTTGTTTTCTATTTATTGTTCTTTTTTGTTTAAAAATACACATCCAGAGCAAATAAAAAGCTGTTTCCAGTTTCAGCTTCTTTATTTCATGTTGGAAATCAACGTGTTCCTCTAATGTGGGAGTAATGTGGCAATGCCAAAGTCAAAGTGTGGTTTTTGAAGAATGCATTATTAAATTTGGGGTCCTGGAGTAAGATTTTGAAGTAGAAAGACTTTTCCTTACTTCTCTCTGTGCTCTCCAATGTATGGAAAAGGCAGTGAGTTTATTTTTGGCATTAACTCGGTAAAGTTGCTTGTGAAAAGTGAACTCTTGTGTGTGAACTGCTCCTTTTGAAAGACCCTTATTTCTCTCTGCTGGTACTAGTGAATAACAGATCAAAACGGTTTTGACGTTCTGAAAAAAGTATTACGAATTTATAGCATTATAAAAATTGCTGAAAAAAACATGTTCTCAGATTTAAATGTTATTTAAAATGCTATATTTAGAAAACAAAACAGCAAAATGGGGCTTGCTTCTGCTGTGGGAAATTGATACCAACCAAGAACCCTAAACATAATTTGTATTCCAAATGTGATAAATCATCAGGAGGAAATTCCGTCACCATCTGCTTGTGCAGGCTCTGGTTTGTGTTTTAGTTTTTTAGGACTTAAAGACACTATAATGGCACTTGTTAAAAATTTGGAGCTCCTGCATATTCAAGGAAACTGAACACTTTGCAGAGAGAGAAGTGCATGAGTCAATAGTCAGATATTTCAAGAAAGGTTCCTGGTGATGTTTCATACCCTGTAGGAATCTTTACAGGACAGTTTGTGCACTGGTCATTTGGAGCAACATTTTCACATTTTTCCCAGCTTTTAAATTAAACGTGGAGCACAGAACAGCCTGATTTTTTACAGGTGCAGCACTCTTAAAAATCACATGTAAATGGTAATAAAATTTGTCAGTTGTTTTGCTGTTTCTGGGCTTTTAATGTTAATGTATTTTAGGAGTAAGTAGTAAAGGTGTTTTGGTCTGTCCTAAACAATGTTTATGTTTTTATGATGCTAAATAGAATCAAGCAGGTGGACTAAAAAGAGTAGGGATGCCATTGGAAAGTACAGAGGTCCTACAGGTAAATAGACAAAGCGATGTAGGAGGGAGAAAGAGAGGAATAAGGAATTGAGAGGATGATAAAGATAGGGAAAGTGTAAAAAATGTGGGAAGCAACCCATGTGGCTCTCCAGTGTTGCCAGAAGCATGGAGTGACTGACAAAGCCTGCCTTTGTTCTGGAGCAGGAATGCAACAGACCTCTAACCCAATGGTTTTCCAGCAGCTCCCCATTTTCTGCCCCTTTTTATTCTATTTTTGCATCACTGATTATCTTGTGAAGCACAGCCACAATGTATCCAGTGCAGGCTCAAGATCAAGAAGCAATGGCTTTATATTTTATTTTTTTGTGCAAGTTGCAAGGCAAGATATAACTTAGGAGGAACAGGAGGACAAGCAGACATAAAATGTGGTCATGATGAATTACTTTGAAAGATGTCATGCAAAATAGTTTGCTCTGAAGCAAACAGCTGAGCAGGGGCATCCTGGCTCTGCAGAAATCAGTGTTAAATTTTAAGTAAGTGTGAACATCTGGGGCCTGGCAAGTGCTGCATGTGCAGGAAGTTGTATTCATGATTGGACCATTCATTCATACCCATTCATGGGTATGAATTTCTTTGGAAGTGCTGGGAGGCTGATTCCTTGACTGACATTTTGTGGTGCTAAAATCTTGATTCCACTGAAAACCGGCAAAATGTACCAACCTCCCCAAGCCTCAGATTGCGGTGGGAATGTCACTGAGATGCAAGAAGGATGGATGAGCACATTTGGATTTTGGATATTTTCCTTTCAATTTTGCCTTCAGTTTGGTTTTAATGACAAAATTTAGGTTCTCAGGGATCCAAGTGACTTTTACGTAAAATATTTTAAAGCCAATTTTGAAGTGGGGAGACCTTGGAGAATGTTTTAGAGGGTGTTTTTAAGAAGTCTTAAGAACATTTTACCTGCCAGTTTGCTTTAATATCCCTTGGTGTTTAACTGTAGATGGAGCTGTTAGTTCTGAAGATCCTCAACCATCCGTGCTCTGTTTGCAGGGAATCTATTTTTAGATTGTAGTGGTAGAATCCATCTTTTTCCTCACTGTATTTTATAGTCCCGTTCCCTTTGCTGCTTCTGCTTCACACAGATCACGCTCCTTATCCGTAGAAAAAAAGCTCATTTTCAGAGAGTTTTACCTGTCAAGTCACAAGAGGAAACAGAGCTGCACCATTTCTGTAACATAATAAGGTTTTATGGTAAAGTGGAGGTGATTTTTTGCCAGCCCAGGTATGAGCTGCTGATAAAAAAATGGGGTAGAGGAGTGTAGTTCATTGTTTTATTTATTTATTTTTTTTTTCAGGAATACTCACAGCACAGGGTTTTTCATTATAGTATCTTGTGCTGGTTTTTTCCCACTTAACCCATTAAATAAGGTTGGAGCCTGCATAGCTGTGGTGGTTGTTGCCATAGCAACTTGCATTGACAAGCTGGAAGTTGCTTTCCTTGGAGAATTTTTTGAACTTCGATGACAAATTGCTTAGTTAGCCATTAAAAAAGGAAGATGAGAGTCTTTGTAGAGTGCCAAATTCAGAATTTACTCCAAAAATCCAGGGTTTCAAATCAGGCTGACATTTCAAAATGTGAAGTCTTAGGACATTTTTGAGGCACAAGTGCATAACAGCACAGTGAGTGTTCTTCCTGTCTCTGGAGAAAGGCAGGATTCTAAATATAGATGGCTTGTCTTGGAAATGGGTTTTAATTAGGAAATTAATTAATTTCATTTGAATGTTGTAATTTTTATTATCAATGTCAGTTAAGAAGAATTAATATTAATTAAGATTTAACTGGCACAAGACTTTAAATTACTTTAGTGTATAAATGTATAGAAAAGTCTAGATTTTTGCCATGTAGAAGAGAAAAAGGAAGCTCTGTATTAGTTAATATCATATTTGTAATTGTTTCAGTAGTCAGGTGTACCAAGGTTCCTGTCTGTACCAACTGACACTGAGTAAATATTTTTTCTCTATAATTTCTAATTGTTTTCAGAGAATAGCCCTTAAATGGAACTAAATGCTACTAAAAATGCCTGTGGAAAAAGAATCTAGATTTTAATACCCAATTGATATTTAGTTATAAAATGAAGAGATTATAGTCAATGTTTTGAGATTTTTTGCCATTTAAGAAGGATATTTTTAAAAGGTTTTTGCTCAAACTAGAAGTGTTGTTTAGGAGAAGAACCTTTAACATTGATTTGCACATGAACTTGTCAGTGAGGCAGAGATGTGCCACAGTTGGATGGCTGAAATATTCCTGGGATGTGCTGTTCTTGGGAAGCTGACAGTGACAAATTTTGGAGAAAAGGGCAGAGGGAAATAAAAATTACATTATTTAATGTTTTTAAACTTTATTAAAATGCAAACCAGTGAAAGGTGTTAGATTTGTTCTCATTTATGATGGTAATGAAGAACAGTTTTTACATTAATCACTGCTGAAGGTGATTTACAGTGTTTCAGTGAATCAATAGCAGATGACAGGAAAATATGATGGGAATTGTATAATTCAGTGTGCTTCCAAATATAACAAGATTGGGTTTTTCAGGTTTGATTATATTTCTTGTTTAAAGGTAAGAGTAATGTATACTGGAAAACTAAATTAAGTGATAATCTTTGTGGGTAATAAAATGGTAAATGTGATTCTTTTTTCATACTGAATGTTTGAGGTATTAATTTCTTCTCTGTAATTATTTATTGCTTAAAACTGACAGTCTAAATTGTGAATTATTGTAGTTATTGGTCCTGTAAATGAAATTTACTGAACTGTTACTGATGATGGCCTCGGAAAAATGGGAGTAAACCTTGTTCTTTGGGGTTTTTTGCCATATATAATTAGATAAATGAACTAATCAGTTTGTTGTGGCAACTGTACTCTGCTTTAAAGCCAAGGAATGGGTCAGGTAAGTCAGAATGTGGAGTTTTTGGTTACTGAGAATAATGTGAGTGAGCTGTTTAGCTGAAAGAGAGCTGCACATGCTTCCAGCACAAAACCAGAGGCCCAGTGGCTCCTCATGTGCGGTGTCCCAAGGGAATTCCCCTGTCCTCTGTCTCTTTAGGGGCCAGGAAAAGGCTCTTTTCCCTGTGTGCCCACAGAGGCTGAGGGAAGAGGTGTCCCTGTGCCCTGAAGGTCACCCAGCCCACCAGTGAAAGCCAGAAATAGCAATGGCCTCCTGGCACGGCTCCTCTGATTTCCACTGCACTGGATGTGCCTGTTCCCTGCAATGCCTTAAACCACAAAAGCTTTTAGCCATGCTTAGGTCTTTCTGGATATAGAATAGTGCAAAAAAATGTTTTCCACACCCCTGTTTCTTCTGCTGGAGTATAAAAATAGCTGCCTTGCATGACCTTGTAGATTTTTTTTTTTTAATATAGTAGCTCTGTGCAATTGGGATTCTTTATCAAGTATCTGCTTCCATTTCTTCTTATCACTGAAGTGTTTGTGTTTATAAAGCATTTACCAGAAAATATTCCTTGGAACAGGTTTGAATTTCTGGGATTTTGGCTCTGGAATAAGCAGTGTTAGTGTATGCAGTGCCTTGGAAAACTGTTAGTGATGTTGGGCAAGATGCTCTTGTCTCTTGGTGGATGTTGCATTAATGCTCCCAAGTCCTTTAGCAGTGTTAGTAACCAAGGCTGAGTTTGCTATGGAGTTCCAGACTTTCATTGGCTTCGCTGCTGGGTATCTGTGGGAACGCTCAATTCCAACATCCGTGCTGCACAGTTAAAAGCAGGAAGGATTGCAAGGTTGTGTTGGATTGTACTGTGAACACAGGCAAGTTGAGCTGCTGTTTGAACGCTCAATTTAGGCGTTTTATTGCATAATTAGGAGTCATGTGCCGTTCTTCCACACTGGGAAGTCAAACTTGTTTTGACTCTAAATTAATCTTAACTAAACCACAATAACTGTTCTATGAAGGACTGGTTGAGCTTTGGGGGAGACTGATTTTGAAATAGAATTTCCAATGTAATGCACGATTTCTCCTGGGAGCTTTTTGTTCATTTGAGCATTTATGCATTCTTTAATGCTGACACTATTTGGGCCACATGTAATGCTTTGATATTTCCAAAGTGAAGGTGTTTTGTTATTGCTGATGCAGTTGGATGTGGTACAGTTCAATGCCATTAATTTGGCTTTTTGTGCTGAATAAAGTGTTTTACATGTCTTTAGTGCTCCACCACAACACTTAGAGAGACACTAATGAGTAAAATTCAGCTTAAACTAAGATTTTTAAATGGCTTTTGTTATTTAGGTTATCAGGGTGGGTAACTGTGCACACAGTCAAAAATAGATCTTTGGCAACAAACTAATAATTATCAATAAAAACATGTACTTAGTGTAGGTTTCCTTGAAACCTATTCTGGATGTGATAGTTCAAACAAGTTCTGAAAATGCAAAACAGCTCATGTGACTTTTCAAGAACAACTTCAGAACTGCAGTTTTTTTGCTTTCCTTCTGGTGTGCTGATACTTGAAAATTACTAAGCAGGGAACAAACTTGCTATGACCATTTTTCTGTCTTAGAAGGGAAGAAGGGTGTTATTCTGGGTCTGGAGACTTGTGTTTGTAATCCACAGGAGAAAGCAACATTGAACTAATATTAGAGTTGCCTAATGTGAGGGTGAGAAGATCTGTGAGGATGCTTCTAGTGTCCCCAAAAGGGGTGTCACAACTGGGCAGACATTGCAGTGAAGCTGCTCCTGGTGGGAAGTCAGGAGGGAATGTTGTCCAGGTGTTTTACGTCACATGTGTGTACAGCAGGAGCTCTCCCCCAGGATTGCCAAGGTGTATCCCAAATGGGCACTGTTTGGCAGACTTAACAAGGAGCCCTGTGCTGAGTGGGTGGATTTAGATGTGAATTTACTGGTGTAATTATGCACAAATCATGGATCTTGCTGCTACTTATCTACATTGTGGTGGTGAAAAGCATCTTCTCTGGGATTTCAGCACTTCCTTGGCCAGGTGAATCTAGGACTGGAAGCAAAATCTCTATTCCTTATGCCATGGTAGCCAGAAAGCGAGAGGAAGCTACTTCCAGCTTTTTTGGAGAAGGAGCTCTGAAGCCTGTTGATGTTGCTGTTTTGTTTTATTCCCTAAATTACTGTAGTTCTGGTTTGGTTCATTGGCAAGCTGTGTTCAGTTTATTTACCATATTTTTATAAAAAATGAGTATGTTTCACACTTTTGTACTTAACATACACCATTTGCCAACAGCAGAAAAATCAAAATTACTTCAGATGCTGCTCCTCCCTCAGCTGCTATTGGAGCATTGCAACAGTAGGAAAAAAAAAGTCTCTCTGGGTAACTTCATTATGTAACTCAATTTACCTTGTTCTTTTTCACCAGCTGCTCCTTCCTCTCCCTGGTCTGGCTCTCCAGGGAAATATAATGTTTATTTACTTAAGGTGGTGCCCTGAGATGTTTCCCTTGAATTGTGCTGGATGTCACCAGCTATCCTGAAGAGTTAATATTACTTTTGGTGTCTGTCTTTATGTGGCCCCACTGAAGGGGGATCCTGAAATCTCTCTAGAGAAAATCACTTGGAGAAGTCCCTGGGTTTGGTCTGCCAGCCTTTTTTCTCTCCAGCTGATTTACTGTAGTCATTCCGTGACTGGATTAGAAGCTCTGTTTTCAAAGCTGGTTTTCTTGGAGATGTTTTTTCTGTAGTTGGGGTGAAACAGCTGGCTGGGCTCATCTATAATGAATGCTCTGCTTGTGTACCTTCAATGCTTTCCGCTGGTGTTCACATTTGTGCACTGCTCTTGTGATGCTCTAGGCTCTTCCTGCTGCCAAAGGAACAAAGAAAATCTGTCTGGAAAGTGTTCAGAAATTCATGGAGGGGGGAAAAAGGCAGAGTTTTTAACTTAGGAAAAAAATATCAGGCATTAACGCCTAATTTAAAATTGGGTGGCTGATACTCAGTTTGGGCAAAGTTTCCTTGAACTCCCAGTGAACACTCTGGTGGGAAAGGATCCTGGGCAAGGAGTTTTCCTCCCCTTTTTGACTCTGCAGAGCTGTAGAATTTTAATATATGCTGGAAAACAAACTCATTTGGAGCAAAATCCCAATCCCTTCCAGTTTGCACATCTCCCAGCAATTGTTCGATGAGGTTTCATTCATTGTACTTTTGGATCTAAGCAGGTGTGGTGTATCCTATAGGAGCTCACTTGGAATCCTGTTACGCTCTACAAATGCTGATCCTGAGCCTCTATCCCTGCTCACTGTATAATAAAAACCCTTCCTTGAAATTAGATTTTAAGGTCTGTGCTAGAAACTTTTCAGGTGGCACAGCTCTACCCCACTGTTGGTCTGGATAGAGTTAAAATCATCTTTAATTTTAGATGGCTGGTGATTCGCAGGGGAGATTTTCAAGAGTTTAGGAAAGGGTTTGGCTGGGTATTCCAGGAGGTGTGGAGAAAAGCACCTGCCTGCTGCCAGTCTGAGATCTCCCTGACCTGCTGTGCTTTTTCAGGCTGTGGATCCAGGAGCTGGAGCCTGGAAACTGAGGTCATCCTTGATAGTCAGGGACTTGCAGGGCTCCACTTTGTTGGAGTGAAGACTCCAACAGACTACGAATTCAGTTCCTTTTGGAGATGAATCTGTTCAACCTCCAGTGAATCACAGTTTTCCGAGGAATAACACCTGTAACCTACCCATGGTTGGGAATGCATGCACAGATGGAATTCTGCTGCTGCTGCAGATTTCTGTTGCCTGTGCTGCTCCCTGCCTGGCTGGAAAACTGCTTGAGCAGTGTCACTCAACCTCAGGGATGGAAAAACACCTTTGCTGTTCATCATAAGCATCGCTCCTCATGTCTGTGTGTTTTAAAGAGCCCTGGCTAGGATGTGGTCAAGATCTAATGGATTTCTGTGTTTTCCAGATTTATCTTGTCCGGCTCACACAACACATGAGCAGTTCTGTGTCAAGTTCAGCTGTCAGGACCTGCTGTTACCCAGCCTGGGGGGGTTGATACTCTTACTGCAGTCTGTGATGTCCTTAATCCTAAATCAGAAGCAATGCAGTGCAACTTCAAAAACCAGAGTTCATATTTGCTTTTTGCCATTGTAGTGGAGCTGAAATTGAGAGCCATGAAGGGACTACCTAAATTTGGAATGAGGGCTTAGACAAGATTTGGTAAACACTTTTTTTTTTTTAAATTCCTGGTGCAAATGTGAATTAAAATTGAAGACAGTTTTGGTGAGTAGTTGCACGTGGATTATTCCCATGCTGCACATGGAGGAACTGGGGCACAGAGCAGAATCAGTACAGTCTCTTATGGTAAATTTGTGACGGAGCTGGGATGGAGTTATGGGAGTGTTGATATCCAGTCCTATGCTAATCCTTGGAACAGAGTTTCTTGCTGTAAATTGTTGGGGTTCTGTCCATTGGTTAACTAATATCAGTGACACACTGCCCAGATTTTCAGGGTGTATTATGCTCTTATCTAGCTTCCAGTAACTGCTTTTGGACTGCTTCAAGCACTAGAGCTGCGTTATTGTATCAGCTGATTCCTCTGGCCCAGCTGGAGCTGTTGCTTTCTGCCCGGTCCAGAAGAAATCCATCTTTCTAATCTCAAAATGTTCAAGAGTACAAAGAAAAAAAACTCAGTAGGCTGGAGTCAGTCAGGACCTCATTCTGCTTGATCAACAAGAAAATCCTACTACCAAAAACCAGGTAGTAAAACTAAGGAATAGAGCCAGAGAATGAGAATGTGCTAGAGATTTCGATTTTTGAATTAGTACTGAGAGGAGTTGATTGGCTCAATTGCTCAGGAATTCTGGTGCTGACTGTGGATTCAAGTTGTTCCCTGTTCTCTTTACCACTCTACTCTTTGCTCTTCTGGTCCTGTAGTTGAAAACAAAACAAAACTGTTCAACTTTCCTTGTTGGTAGCTATAAAATACAAACATACCCTTTGTAGTTCTCACACACCAGAAGTGATGCAATTGTTATGTATGCCAGCTGGCTTTTTTTTTTTTTTGTTAAATGCTAGCATTAATAATAATTGATTGGATAATTACATAGGAATTTTTGTTCTGGCTCATGTCCATATGGATAGTATGGGCAGAAAATGTGGAGTGGAACATATGAGCAATTAATCGTTTCAGTGAGTACTAGTAAACAAGGTCAGCTCAGCAGGCATCCAGAAAATATCTTCTGAAATGTGCTGCTGTCTTCATTATCCTTTTAGAGGGGCTTGGTGTAGGACCAGAACAGCAGCAGGATTTCTCTGCCACGCTCTCTGACTACACACAGCAGATTTTGGAGGGCTCGTAGACCTAGAGATGAACATTACTGCAGGTCTGGGGTTTTTTTATTTTATTAGAACTGTGTATTATTCTCATCTTTGAAAGCTGCTCTTTTGCCTGAGTTTAGTCACAGTTATTCAGGGTAACAAAAATCTATTCAACTTGGTGTCTGGTTTAGTATTTTAGCTAATATCAAATGGCATGTTTCTGGTTGGGAATAACAGGAGCATGTGGAAGGCTGACAACCTCAGTATTTACTGAGTCACATGTTCTGAGAAATGCTAAGTATTTTGCTTGGTGTTGTTTAATAGAACTAAAAATCATCTTGAGTTTTGTAGTTGTCAGACATGCAAGCCATGCCTGCTGGAGACCTGGGAGTTGCCAAGTCTGGAGAACATTGGGCTCAGGCATGAAGCAGTGTGGTGGTGGCAGGGTTGCCTGGGAGTGAAAATGTCCCTCTACTGTGTGGGATTGATGTGGGAGGAGATGCTGGAGCTCTGGGACGGTGCTGGGACCTGTGCTAAAAATCCTTCCTGCTGGAGACCTGGCCAATGCCTAAGGAAACTACTCTGTGTTATTAGCTCTCCTCTTCCTAATTATCCTCCCAAATGGAGATGAAAAATGAACTTAATGGCTTTAGCTGGAGTCCTGCATGGAAATTTGTCTTTTCCCAAGGGGATCAAGTCACTGGGAATGTGACTCTTATAGCAAGGCCTAAAAGAGGTCTGTGTTACCATGGGGTTAGAAAATAGAACTTCCTGAAATGCTCTAAGTGTTTTTCCAGCTGATGTGGTTTTCCAGAGGGGTGACCTTCACCTTGAGATGGATGGCTGAGTGCAGAGCCCAAGTGCCTTCAGTGGGATTGTGCCTGTGCATATCTCCCTGACTTGTTATGGGAAATACTTCCCTTGCTCCTCTGGCCTGTTTAAATCCTAGTGTGTGCTTTGAGATGTGGGGGACTGGACAGAAATAGCGTATTTGTTGTTCTGGGCCAGGTGATCTGTGCTGCCTACCCCAGTGATTCCAGTGAATAGCAGGAATGGATGTGCCAGAGTACTGAAGGCGGGGACTGTGCAGCCCCTTGGGTTATGTGGGGCAGTGTCCAGGGCAGCCAAGTGTTTGTTTTCAGGGTGGTTTTCCTGGCAGGCAGCTGCTTATTGTGGCTGTTGTTAGAGAGGACCTCAGAGGACAAAGTGGAAAAGGACAGAGTTTGTAGTCCTGTCAATAATATGTTGATGTCAGTGGAGTTATACCTCCAGGTATGTAGCAAGTGTTAATTTTAAACAGCTGTTTTTAGGTAGGAATAAGTTCTCTGATCCACACTCTCAAAATACAGAATGGGCACGTTGAGCTGGTCACAAGATTGAACAAATCCTCCAGTGGAGGTTGGTGGTGAAAGGGACACAGAGGTGCCATGGGCTGTGGGTGGAACACACAGTCCATTTCCAGGGAGTGTTGATGCAACTTGTTTGGAGCTCTGTGGTTGGTAACCCTGTTCTCAGCCTGCTTCCCTGCTCTTAGAGTGGATCAGCAGGGGAATGTGCCAGTGGCTTTTGGAATTCATCTCAAGGTCACATCTAAATACAGGAGAACAAAAGGGAGGGGCTGTGCTACATTTTCCCTCCAGTCGAGGCAAGAGTAGAGTATCCTCTGTATGGCTTTTATATGGTGATCCTGGGATTTGCTGAAGGGGAAGGAATAAGGTGAAGTACTCTAAATGCTGGCATAAAATAAAATATTAGTTGTGGTTCTGTAACCAGCTCAAAAAGCAGAAAATAAGATGGGCGGGACAACCAGGTACTTCTGGTTTTGTTGGTGATTCTGTCCCTCTGCAAGAGATGGAAGAGCAGCTGTTTTGTGGCCAGCAGACACCAAAATCCAGGAGCACTTTTGTCCTGGCTCCATTCCAGCTTGACAGGAAGCAAGGTCCTCTGGTGGCAATTTAAGTTGAAGTTCTGGTTATTTTATACCGCTGTAGTGTGGCAGAGTGACTGGATGACAAAGAAATTCTGCCTTGGTGACATTTAAGCTGCCGAGTGATAAATAAAAAATAAAGCCTCAGGAAGGGGTTTTTCAAAGCATATGGGTCTTGATGAAAAGGTATTTTTTTTAAAGAAAGGTTAAAAATTGAATTCTTTTGAGAGAAAGGTTTATAACTTAAGAAATTATGCCAAGAGGGCTGTTGTTCTAGCAAATAACTTCTGGTGTATTTTAGATGCTGAATAAAAAAAAGTCTAGAAAGGGAGGTTAGTTTTAGCTAATTATAGAGAACATGGTTTTTAAATATGTTTTCAGGCACACTGATAATATTTAATTCACTAATGACTCAGTGATAGCATCTTGATTGACTGCATTGCTAATTAAACATTTGTGACAGTAATTGATTTTTTTTTCTCAAGGCCCCAGTGTTTGGTACAAAACTACTCTATAAGAATTGAAATCCTGTTTTAAATAAAGGTTTGTACCCTTCCATATTGCACTGTCGAGATAATGCCAAAACCCAAAGGCAGGCAAACATCTGAATTTTGGTTTAATGACCTCAGTTTTCAGCTGGTCTCATGATTTTTTGGCAGTTGATTAATAAATCTGAACATGAGGGATTATTACTAATCCTTAGTGAAAAGGAGATAGTAAGAGTATTATGAATAATTTCCAGGTGTTTCTTACTCTGTTCAGGTTCTTTGCACACTTTGCTGCTCTGGTGTCTAGTTCTCCTAATTTAAAAAAATGGTAAAAATAAAGAAAACAATTATGCTCAAGTAAGGCCATGATATATTTAAGTCTTACTTTTTTTTTATCAGACCCAGTGTGATACTGACGACAAATGAGAAAAAGCAGATCCTGAATCAGTGATGGATCATTTCCTGCGGTCTGTCTTTGGACTGTGGAGGCTTTGTATCTTAGCAGGTAGAGATGTAAAATGTAGTTCAGACACTCAAGGAAAACAAAACAAGCATTTTGTTCCAAACCCATGTAACTTTCCCTTGTTTTCAGTGTGTTTCTGCAGTAATTACTTGGGGGCAGTCACGGAGCTGTATTGGGCATTTCTCCAGTTAATTTAATGTTGTTTGGTTTCAAGCCCAAACCAAGAAATTGACAACATTTGGATTTTTTTTTTCCCTCGGGTTCTGCCTGTTTGCAGTTTCTGAAAATCCTTAGCTCAAGGAGCAAAACTGGATGCATTTGAGTTTGGCAGGGTCTTGGGGATTGAGCAAATTCTCCTTAGCTTTCCCTTTAGAACTCTGTAGGGTTTAAGTGGTGCCAAGGAACCATTTTCTGGCTGACTTGGCGTGTACAGTGCTGTTACTGTCAGGAAAACTTGGTTCAGAGTGGAACTCACTCTTGTGCCCTTGCAAGAAAGGCCCTGAGAGCAGCCCTTGTTTCATTTTTCCAGCTGTATTTGCTGTTTCCAGAGCTTATCCCGAAGTCATGGCTCACCTCTGACTCATCGTGCAGAGGTTCCCTGGAGTCCTAAGTTTTTCTGAGTGGAAACAGCCCTTGGGTTGTATCTACAACAGCACAAACTGTCAGTTGTGTAATGATTGACACATTGGGTCAATGGCAAGCTGAGGAATTGTATTTACTTAAAAAAAAAAAAGAATTCATTTTGGCATTCATCATCACTCAGGGCAATAGGGTATCGGGACACAACAAATCATCAGGTTTCAAACACAGATGTCCTAATGCTGTTATGGGAAGTGAGTTATGAATGCATTGGGAACTGTTTGGATGCTCTCCTCTCAGCTTTTAGGATACTATTTTTTAGACGTTGCTTTTGTGCAATTGCTACAGGCGGGAATGTGAAAATAGGGCTGAAACAGTCAGGAAAATGTGGTGAGGTCCAAAATCTCTGCCAATGCCACCAATATTGGGAAGAGTAAAAAGGTCACAAGCTTTTGAGATTACTTTGAAAGGTATTCCTTTGAAAGGAATGAAAACACCTTTGCCCTAAGATATTTAATAAGCTAAATTCTAGGATAATGATGGTGATACAAGGGGTCAATCTTCAGTGGAATGACTTTGAAAAGCATTTTATTTATCTTTTCTACAAGATACAAACTTTCTCTTCCCTTATTCATTGTGTTAAAGAACATAGTTGATTAGAGACTATTTACACCTCTCCTCATCAGTCTCTGGGCCTACAACACAAAAATGGGAGTATCCAAGATCTTTCAGTCATAATTCTAAAATTAAATGATGCAAGCCCTCTGCCTTTGTCTCTAACTCTTCTACTTCACCTTATCCAGAGCAGCAGAAAGCTTCTTGACCAACTGGCCTGTGTTCCTCTTCTTTGTCCTTCCTGACACATTTTATTTTTGATTTTTTTTCTTATTTGCTGTTCTAATTCACTGCTGACATCTCATTTCTCCTCTTCTGGAAGCTGCATTTTCTCAGTCACTGGTATAATGTTTTTGGCTCTGCGTAGCTATTTTTAAAAAAATAATTATTTAAGGTTCTTGTATTTGGAGGATTTGATTCTCTTGTAATTTAAAAAAATACTTGAAATTAATCCTTGTTGATCTGTAGAATAGGCTTTGTAGTTCAATGTTTTTACACTAGATGTCAATCTACTTGCATATGTGGAAGTTACTATTTTGCGCCTTCTAGATATTTCTCTCAGCAACTCCCCTACCAAAATGCTGGTTTCCATCTGCTTTGCAGGGGAATCAATGCCAGGAGAAAAGGGATGAGTTGAAATATCGATTTTCTTTTGATGGCTGATGTTGAACAGGGCTTTTTTGCAAATAAGACAGCAGTTTTGGGATTGTCAAGTGTAATTAAAATGACTTATTTCAGTGAAGCTGGTTGACAGCTTTAATGGAAAATAAATTTCTAGCCAATGTAGAGGAGCTTGTTTCAGTGCTTATTTCTTAATCTTTCCCTCTTTTCAATCACCACTCTTGCAGGGTTTGATTCAAATGACATCTTTGAGTTTACAAAAGCATTTCCCACCTTGCCATTGCAGAGCCAGTGCTTCCAGGAACTGTTTAGGAGTAAATGGAACTAATTCCTGCTAGGAATGCAGAATTCAGTGAGTTAAGTGGAAGTTTCTTGTCACAGAGCAACTAATAATTTTTATTAACTACTTTTTAATATAGAACTCCTTTCCTCATTAAGTTACCCTCTTCCCTTGTGTTACAATTCCAGTTCTGTGATCTCTTCTGCCTCTCTGAGAAGCCCCAGAGTATTAGAGCTTTTTTTCTCTGGTCAAGCAGTGTTTAAAATATGTTTTAATTTGTATTTGTGGAAGAGGAACCAAGATGATGTCTTGTGTTATGCTCTAATTCTATACCTTTTATTTTTTTAAATTTTTGGAGTGCATATCACTACCCTCTTAATACCATTTCCCAGTATTTTCTTTAATAGAGTAAAAATTCCAAACATCATTGAAGAACCAAGGTGTCTGGAACTTTTAGTTGTTTGGAGAACTATATTATTTAGAAATCAGTTTCAAATGGGAGGGAATATATTCAACATGACAGTAAAACAGAAGCCAGACAGAGCATCATGGCCTGTTAAAAGAAAGTTATATAATAATTTTAAATGTACAGGGACTTGAAAAATTTGTGCTTCCTCATTATGAAGTTAATGGCTGATGAAGAGTGAGACAGGCCTGAATTTCTTTAACTCCATCAACTTTAACTTGTTAATTACTGGGAGGTTTTTTGATTCTAAACTATTAAAAGGCTTTTTGGTACCCAGTCCCACTTGGTAGCTCAAAATGCTTTTGAACTTCTAGAAAATGAAAAATTCCTCATTTGGGATTTTTGAAGGGTTCACTGAAGTCCTGGGTTTTTAACCGGAGGTTCTTGAAAGGTGTATGGGAGAAGGTGACCTTCACAGTTATGCCTCATTTATTTTGTGTTATTTCATAGGGCTGCATATCGGTTCAAGAGACATAAACTTGTGTGGAACAGCTGCTAAAAGTGGTGAATGTATATAAAGTAATAATTAATGAAGAATAATTTGCTTTACAAAAAATCCTTTTGATGAGCTGGGATGATTTGTATTCTCCAGCCAGCAACAGTTTCATTGTCTGAAAGAATTTTGCCATAAGGGAAGTGTTTTGCATTCCTTAGCAAACACAATCTCTCCCAGGATTCACTGAAGTGCCCTGAAGAACTGTAAGTAATAAGCAATTGCTTGGGACCTGGAATTCTCTTTGAAACTGGATTTACTTTAAAAACATATTAGGAAAGGGTGCAGTTTGAATGTTGCATAGTAACATCATGAAACAGATTTAGGTCCTCTTTATCACATTTTACATAAAAATCCCCAGCTTTAAGCTCTGTTGCTTTGGCGCAGCCTACAAAGTGATTTTTATAGAAGCACAGGAGTGGAAAGTGTACCCAGTTCTTCAATTCTCTTCCATGTTTGATATGTACATCAAAAGGAAAGCTTGGTCCTTGTCACCTGCCACTTGGTGTCCCCTCACACGCTGGAGCTGTTCTGTCTCTGCTTCCTACAGACTTACCAGCAACCAAGGAACCTCCTCAGGAGGTTTGGTGCCCTCATTCTCCATAGCCTTTTCCTGCCAACCTGCTGGAAATCAGCTCTGCAGAGAAGGACCTGGGAGGTCCTGGTAGACACCAAGCTGTCCCTGACCAGCAGTGTCCTGGGGGCCAGGAAGGCTGATGGGATCTGGGATGTATTGGAAGAGCATTCACAGCAAGTCAGGGGGGTGATCCTGGTGAGGCACATCTGAAGTGCTGTGTTCAGTTCTGGGATGATCAGGACAGGAGGGACAGGGAGCTCCTGGAGTGGGGCCAGCAGAGGCTGTGCTGCTGAGGAAGGGCCTGGAGCATCTCCCTGCCCAGGAAAGGCTGAGGGAGCTGGGGCTGTTCAGCCTCTGGAGGAGCCACAGCTGAGAGGGGCCCTCAGCCCTGTCTGTCCTTGTCTGTGGGGCCCAGGCTTTGCTCTGGGGGGCCCAGCCATGGCACGAGGGGAACAGGCAGGAACTGATGCCCAGCAAGTTCCACCGGGCAGGAGGAAGAACTATTTGGAACAGTTTGCCCAGAGAGGCAGTGAAGTTTCCCTCTCTGGAGATATTCCAGGACTAGCTGGACACAATCGTGTGCTGTGTGCTCTGGGGTGGTGGGACTGAGCCACTGTGGTCCCTTCCCACCTGACCCATCCTGGGATTCTGCTTCTGCCGATGTTGATGCACATTTTAGCTGCTTTGAGCATAAAACCAGAGGATGTGGAGCTGAGGTGTAATGGAGAGGTGCTGCTCTGCCTTGATCTGTGTAGATTTAGGCACACTGATCTTGTACGTACTTACTCTTTGCCACATTTAACTCTGCTCTAAAACCATTTCTTGGTTTTCATCTGTCCTTTTTGCTGAGTTCCTAAGGTCAACATTTTGCCAGCGACAGAGTGCTGGGAACACACAGCTTTCACTCAAGGTGTGCAATGGACTGTAGATAGGGCAAGGTAGCCTTGATTTGTAAGGGTGCTAAAGAGAGAGAAAAATGAGAGAGGCAGGAAGATTTAGCCGCATAAAACTGAATGGGAAAGCTACTCCTTACTCTGAATTGAGTGTTCCCTGTACCCTCTTTAGTGTCTCTGCTTGGATCTGGTGTTCAGCCAGGTTTCCATCAGAGTTTTGTGGCTGCTCTGTTTAAATGTGGCAGCTTTGAGCTGCTTATGGTTCATGTTAAAGCTGCAGCCACACAACCATTTGTCCCATGTGCTCGTGGTAAATGTAATTGTGTTAAAATTATACATGCAGATAAAGGCCTGAATTGTTTATGCATAGTTTTCTGTTCTGGTAATTTGTTCTCCTTAGGGTTCTCCCTGTTTGTTTTCTAATTAATCTTGTAAGGGTTGTAAATGTGTTTAGGTGGAATAAAGAGGTTTTATTTTCTGCCCTGCTGCTTCAGGGCTCAGTCACTTGGTGTTTGCTGGTCACTCCAGTTGTGCATCAATTGTATATCTGGGAAAAACGTGTCTTTTCCTAATAAAAGCAGTGATTTGTGTTTTGTGAAAGGTAGGGAACTGTCATCCCTTTACCAGTTCTTGGGAGCCATCCAGCATTTTGGGTCCATGAGTGCCATGGGGTTTGGAGAGAACCTGCTCCAGCAATTCAGAGCACTCGTTCTCCATCTCCAAACACAGGTGGAGGAGTCAAAGTTTCATTAAACAATTACCTACAACTTGATTAGCTGGGCAGGTTTTTCTGTCTGTGTTTTTATCCTTTTGCTGCTGCTGCAGGAGCAAGGCAAAGCAGGTGATATTAGTATTTAGTGGAATATTCTGGATCTAAACTGTAATCATGTTGCTTTTTGTCTGGAGGTGTCACCCCTTGAAGTTCCTGCTGGATTTCTTTGTCTGAGAAGCTCAGCCCAGATTTCATGAGCTGGTAGACTTAATCCTTGAGTTATATTACCAGTTGTTTGGGTGTGTTTGTAGGGGGATGAGACTCTTGGCTTAAAAATATTTGTAAGTTAATATCCAGAATAGAAAACTATTGTAGCGGTTAGGTTTCCTAGATGGTCACTGAACTGATTCTTAACATACACCTTGATGATGAAGGATCCTTAAGAAATGGACCCATCAATATTTATGGATTTTGGGGCTTTGTGTTCCAGTATTGGGAAAGGTAAGTCATTAAAAATGCCCAACAGTTAAAAATGGGGTGGAAATAATTATTTAAAGCTGGAATGTGGAGTTTTATCTATTTGAGAGGGTTAAAAATTAAGGAAATATCATAGTATTTTTCTATATACTGGATCAATATATGGATAAATAAACAAAATTACATAGAGGAGAGAAGGTTGTTTGTATCGTGAAGTCAAAGAAGAATGGAGGAACCAGAAGGATTCATACCACAATAGTGGAAGATCTGTAAATATTTGAATTCTGAACTCTTGTTTCCATTGTTTCAGTAAACAAATAAATATGTAGGCAAGCCTGTGACATTCTGTACTAAGTTTAAAGCCAAAATGGAAGTTTAAATTAAATAAAAATCCTTTTTGCGACTTTATATTGTGGGAGAAAATTGTTCTCTGGTAGAGATGCATTTCTTTACTTGCAGGCACCTTCCTAATAACTCTTATGTTCTTTGTCCTGTAGCAAAGGGGCCCGAGATCCAAGTTCCTTGTGGGAATTCTGAACTTGTAATGTGCGTTCTGGCTTTATTGGGGCTCCACAGTCCACACTCAGAATTTCATACAAGGGCAGGAAAGTGGTTGATGTAATTTGAATTATTTATTCAATAATTTGTCCAGTTCTGTGGCCAAATGCCGTTGATTACAAAGAAAACTGAGGCAGCAGCTGTGTACTGGGTTGGTTATGGCATTATGGGTGTTTAATGCTTGGAGTCAGCATTACAGGTGTTCACTGGCTAATCAGTTCCTAGAAGTCCTTGCTGACTGGCTCCTGACATCTGTTGACTTCCCAGTGCCAGGATTTCCAGTTTCCTGGAGCAGTTTGGTTTTTCTAAATAATTGAGTGTGTCTGTCCAAGGGGATATGTGCTCTGGTGATTGGTATCCATGAGTTTGAGGGATGGCTTGTTTTAAAAATGCACATCTGGGATTGGAAACCTATGTGGGATTGAGAATATCTTCTGTGTGAAGTTGTCACAGGGAAAATTAGTTCTTTATATATTTTTTACACTGGTTATAAATGCAGATTTGCCCTCAATAGGATCTATTTACACAGTGGCAGTAGTTGTGCTACTTCAGATGTCTCTGCACGTGTGTTTGCTAATGAAAATTCCACCAGGATAAGCAACCACTCATTTCTCCAAACACAGGAGAAGGATTCGGCATGATGTAAGAAATGGGACTGACTTTGCACTTGTATCTTAGTGCTGTGCTGAATGAAATGGCAATTATTCCTGCTTGTTGGGATTATAAAGGATGAAATGATGTTCCTGTGCCTTTGGAAAGACTTCCAGTGATTCCTCCTTTTACTGGTACCCAGTCTGAGAGCCTGGAATGTGACTCACAGAGGTGATGTGCTCTTGAGCTTCTTCCTGATCTCAGTTACATCTGTTTGGTGGTAAAATCTGTCATATCATCGTAAATATTCGTAAAACTTGGTCCTTATCTCAGAGTGGGAATTCCTAGAGGCTTTTAGTGCCTTTATCTGGAGGCAGATCTATGGTCTAGCCACTCTCTTCATCCCACACATGCTCTGTCCTGAATTTCAGTGCAGCTGCTGTGAAATTCATATTTAACTGATATGATTTATATAGTGTCTGGACTGTTTTTTCTGGACTGCCAGGCAGCTTGTTTTTGTAAAAAGTATGATGACATGAACTGTTCTGACATGAATATTGTGAAATTATTATTTCAGAGCAGCTCCCCCAGTCATACACTGCTAATGTTTGGAAGTTTGCATAATTCCTCCTATAAATTATTACTTTTGTGGTTTTGCTTTGAAGGTCTTGGTGTTGCCAAAAACTGAAAAGTGTTTTACTCTCTGTGCACTTAGAAATGCTCAAAGAAACCATGAGCAAAATCAAAGAGCCTGAGCTTGCCTTTTGAGAGGTTTTTGTTCTAGGAATGCCTCCATGTGTTCAGTGCAAGGGTTTCAGCTCCCTGCCTTCAGAAATCTTTGTCCCTGGAAGCACCAAGAAACTCAAGGTTTATTTCGAATTGATGTTTTTTTGTTAGATATTTGTACATAAATAAGTAAAATAAGCCACTAGTGAGACTTGTGGTTTTCTAGGGTTTTTTTTTTTGTAGTTCTCAATTCACTTCCCAACCCATGTAGCTCCTGCAGTAGCCAGGTTCCATGGGAAAGCCATCAGGAACAGGTCTGTCCGGGCAGAAGGAAACTTCAAAAAAGGGGGAAAGGAAAGAAGGAAAATGGCATAAATTACAGAAAACAAATGAGATGTTTGGTATTCCTTGACAGCCCCTGAAGCTTGAAGGAAAAATGGAAAAAATGAGGAAGATGGAGTTTAGGAACATGCTTATGCTTTGCCAATCATTCTCTTCTTACTAAGCATCTCACAGCATATCAAAACCTGCTGTATATTAAAGAATTATGAGGCATAAACAACTAAATTAAAAATTTCTGCTGGACAAGGTACTTATAAATAGTTATTAACAAGACCTATTTGGGAATGCTTAAATAGTATGAAATAGTCTTCCAAAGATGGTTTCTTTTGATTTTGATACTTCTTTCTTGCAAGTAGTCGTAGTTGTTTAAATTTTGTAAAAAGAGAAGTCAAGTCTATCTCTCTGTCGTCATTGAAAGTGTTACTGTTGACTTTGGTAGAAATAAGATGCTGCCTTTAGTAGAATTCTGCTTTTCTTCTGATTTTTTGAAGTCTGAAGCTCTCACTACCAAAATCTTATATGGTTAAAGGGTGGATTTGGAATGAGCAGGAAGATGTCCAAAGCTGTGGGAAGTTTAGGTGGAAAGATGAAGCCAGTTACCCTCAGTGATAATAAAATCAATCTGGTTAGTTTTCTGTAAATGGTAACTTCAAGTAGGAAGTACCAGAGCAACCTTGAGAAGGTAATAGTTTGAGATTTCCAGTCTAAGTTCATTTTATAGGAAAAATGATTCAAAGAAATCAATTTCTTGATTCGTTCATTTTGTCATTCTTGCAAATAAACAGGAGACTGTTTTTAGGTAAATACTCTGAAAATGAGGTTTAATAAAAATGAGATGTAATACGATACTGAACAGCAAGAACGTGTATCAGATCTTATTTCAGTACGTATTAAAAGCCTAGTTTAACAATTTTTTTACACAAAGAAACATTGAACTGGGATTCTTCTTCATGCTCTGATGGCTTCCTTAAATAGCTGGGAGCTTTAAGTGTGTTTATTTTTTCTCAGTGAGAATATCCATAGTGACAGCCCAGGATGGGCTTTGCCCTCGGCATGCTGTGGTGGAAAAGTCTCTTTTCTGTCAAATTTTTTAAGGTTAATAGAAAATATAAAGCCCAACACTTAGTGATGTTGCAATGTAGACTTGTGGGAAATCGAGTAGCCTTGGTTGAGTTATATTTGGTTCTTTGTATATCTCAGGTGATCTATCCAACATCCCTTCTCTTGCAGTGGTTTGGGATCAGGGCTTGAATGGCTTCATTAGGGTGAGATGTTTAATACCTGCTTGCAAAGAGTGAAAGGATAACTTGATGGAACTTGGAAAACCAGGGAAAAATGAAATTGAGATTAGATCTGCCAGAAATGGTATTATGAATACAGGTGAAGTCATAAGAAAAATGTGATAAAGAAGTAATTTGTTGAAGAATTAAAATTTTCTTACTGTAAGTGGAATACAATTTCTTGGGATATGACTGTGAAAAGGGGTGGTTGCTTCCATAAGGTCCCTGAGGGACAGCCTGGCACATCCCATCCTGGAGCCCCTCCTGCCTCAGGCTGTTGTCTGGAGCTTTACCTCGAGGCAGAGCAGACAGAGGGTCTGGGGGGGTATATGATGGAAACAATAAATAATACATATCCTAGTCCTTGCTAACAAAGGGCTCTGCTTTCCAGGGAATATTGTGTGTGCATCCCATGTATGACAGGTGCAGTGTTCCCTGCCTTGTAAACACACCCTGCTGGATGCACCTCTGTGCTCTGGTGTGCTGGAAACCACAAGGAGCTCTTGTCAAATCAAGAACAGAATCCCTGCAACATCCTTATGTTAATCTTTTGCTTCCCGCTTGTTGGAGCGGTATCTGTAATACCAAAAAAAAAATAGAGTGTTATGAAAATAAGTCTTGATAAAGCTCAAATTTTCTCAGCTTATAAAATTTAAGCAGGCTATTAGCTAGTGGAATCCACTTGGTGTTTTCCTGAGCACTTGTGCTCTCTAATATTACATATTTAAAACATTTTCTTGTTACTCTTATATTCTGAAATGTCTCTGATGTTATATCGCAGTTGCTTTAAAAAAAGCAGTTGGAGATGGGAGGTTAGAAGGAGGGGTGTAACTGCTTCCTTGGGAAGTGTGCAATTTAAATTAACAAATTAGATCACATAGTGTAAAATCAGGGGAAAAAATAGAGCTGAGCTGACTGAATGCTTGACAAAAAAATTTTCAAAACTCTTTTGCAAGCTAAGGATAAAAAGAAACCCAAAGTTCTTAGTTGCAAGCCAACCTTGTTAGCTTGTGAAATGTTCCAACAGAGACATTCTAGGAAAAGGTAAATTTATGTACTGTCACTGCAACACTGGAAATGTTAAATATTGGCCCTCAGACTTGCTCAGAGCTCTACAAGAGGATGCTTTAAATGTGTTGATTCTTTCCTTTAAGACCTTAATAATTGGAAATGGCAACTTCTCGGTGAGCCTTCTAACTGTTTTTTTTCAGTCTTTTAACTATCCAAAGAGATTTGTAAAGTAAGGGAGACTTTTGAGGAAAATAGCAGAATCCCAGTGGTGCTTGAAGGAATTCACGGTGGTGTTTGGCCTGGCATTATTCTTAGTTCTTGCATAATAAATTATTCTTCAGTGTGAGTGTCTCCTCCGAGGAGATGCAGTGAGTGTGGAACTGTGGGGGGTGTTCCCCGTGGCTTTTTTGTCTGGCTGAGCCTTGGGACTGGAGAACAGGGAAGTGTTGTCTTTCAAACTCCTGACTGTGTTGGTCACCTGTACTCGTGGCTCTTGGATTTCTGCCAGGCTGTGTAGGGACATCGATTTGAAGCAAAGCTAAACTGGTCAAGTGTGACGATTCATTATGGCTCTGAAGTGGCCAATGTAAGGGTTTAATTAACGTTTTGAGGGGGTGAAGTTGGTTGGAGGCTGAAGTCTTTTAGTCCTTGTTCAATCTTATGTGGGTGATGGGTGCTGAGCTTTAGAAGGAGCTTTTCTTTTGTTGGTACCCCAACAGCAACAGTTCCTCCTCATTTAAGCTTCCTGTGGCCTTGGGTTTAATAGATGTGGAATGAGAGAGAACCTTGAGTGGCATTCTGTGCAGTGAGTGGGGTTAGCCAAAATTCCCAGTCAGCCTGGGGAGCCAAGTGTCCCTGTAAGGGCAGACAGATTCCAGGGAGAAAACACAATGGGCCTTTTGGCTGCTGCTGGCTTCCTGGGATGTTTGCTGCTCTGGGAGACAGGACACAAGCTTAACTGGAAATTCCCTTTGTCTCCTACTTTTCTGTAGGTCAGTGTGGACATAAAAGCTTTGTTTCAGTTACTGGAATGGCTGAATTTGGGTTTACTTTTCACTCACTTCTTTACTTTGGAACGAATGACCGCAGTGTTGCTGAGATTTTTCTGATAACATCTCTGAAAGAAGCCAAAAGTGACTTGCCTAACATGGCCTAAACAAAGAGGTATGCTGATAAGTTTTAATAAAAATATACTTGTGATCTCATGTTGAAATGATTAAATCCTCCTTGAAGGTTACCAAGATGATTAACAGGAAAATGCACAACAGATCTTGGCATTGTATATGACAAAAACAAAACAACTCCAGGCTTTGTTTCTTTCATTGTAGGATAATTCCTCCTCTTTAAAGTAATAGGTGAGGACATTTAACATAGATCACATACCAGTGTCAGAGTAAATTTGAGTTTCATAGAGCCAAATTCTCTCCTGATGTGAACTGGCCGTGATCACTTTTACATTAAAAAAAGCCTTGCCACTACCATACAGAATGTGATGATTAACACATAAGTCACTTTTCTCAAGTTTATAAATAGAAATGCACCACCAAAATGTGTATTTGAGGCTTACTCAGGGCCCTGTCGCACAATATCTGTGATATCTCAGATCCTGCTAATCTGCCCTTGCTGTTGACATCCTTTCCAATATACCTCGAGGAAAAGCTCATGGTGGATTCCCAAGGGAAATGCTGGCCTCGAGTGCAGCAGGGAAGGCAGAAACATAAACAAATTAACAACATTCATCTGACAGCTGTGTTTAAAAACAGAGTCAGACACTAGTTTTGATTAACTACCTTTCTCCCCTTCCTAAAACACTTCCAGACCTTGTGTTAAATACCCAATGGGCCGAGGCATTCCTGCTGTTGGGATGCATGGAGCAGCCAGGCTCCCACACACCTCCAGGCTGCAGCTCTATTCTGGGCCACTGTGCCCACGCCTCAGCAGGTTCTTTCATTTCCAGCCACCCACTTGGTTGGTCTGTGTCCTTCAATCCTGCTGCTTTTGCTTCCTTGCTTTAATCCTCTGGAGTAACCCCTCACTTGGCTTGGATGTGGTAGGCTCTGGTGGGGCCATCCTAATAAAGGGGTTAAAATTCCCCTCCCTTGCACTTTGCCTTGTTCTCCAATCCCAGTATTCCCAACACACACTTTTTGCCAGGGTTCTTATTCTTCCTTCTACTTTTTCACAACAAGAAACCCTATAAATTTTCTTTACAGTTACCTATTTTCCTTGCAGGAGGAGCAGAGGTGTAGGGACAATGGGGATGTCTCTGCAGTAAGCTGAGGAGGGAAAAGTGGGGAGGTGTCTTTATACAGGCTACTAGAGGAATTTTGAGTTTATAAAAACAAAGGTTTTTGAGTAAATTTTCCTGGCCCTAAAGATTACAGAGCAAAGCTTGAAAACCATGGCTCAAGTTCTTCCCAAAAGCTCAGAAGCCAGACAGCCATGAGAGAGAATTCCACATTTCTTCTGCAAACATGGAAATATGAGGATTTATGAAAATTGGACAGTGTTGTTGCAGGAGGCAACAATATTTTTGGAGGGATTTTATAAATATTTGCAAGCCTGGTCTATATACTGTCACAGATGTAAATATAATCTTCAAAAAGTAACATTCTCTGCAGTATTTTATCCTAAACAAAGAGAAATACAGTGTAAATGAGCCAGTGCCCTCATTTTCTCTCCCTCTAAATAAAAGCACAGGTTTCTCCCGTTCCACTTAAGGGACACTGTGCTTGAGGTGAAGAGAGAGGGAGCATATGTCTAACCTGTGCCTAGTTCCGCATGTATTAATGCTGGAGGGAATTTCCAGGTCCTTTGCTAGACTGTAAATTTCTCCAATATCAGGATAAAAGTTCATCTTTCTGCATACAAAAAATGAACTACTACAGGAGAAGTTTTCGTATGGTAAGAAATATTTCAGAGAATAATGCCAAGCAAGCTGTTTATTTTAGAGAAGTCTGTTTTATAGGATAGTTTGGAGTTAAAAAAAAATACTATTCAGGAAATCAGAAAGTTTCTCTGTTTTATTCCAAGCACAGTGGGTTTTAGGGCTCTGCCAGTGTTACTAATTTTTATTATTATTAATGATGGCACTTAGTGCCATGGTTTAGTTGACATGGTGGTGTTTGGTCGAAGGTTGGACTTGATCTTGGAGGTCTTTTCCAGCCTTGGATTCTGTGATTATCCTGTGTTACAGAGATGAAGCTCCTTAGATAACATTTCCAGGGAGCTCTCTAGGTACCTGGCCAGGCTCCATTCTGCCAAGTTAACAGGTAGGAGTGTTTTCCTCCTTGGAATATTGTGCACAGCTAGGCTGTCTCTGCACAGATTCAAACTGGAATGGTGCAAACCCAGCTCTTGAGATCTTGTTTTCCAAGAACATGTGGAGTGGGAAGGGCTCTGTTGCCTGGGTGACAAGGCAGTGTCTCTTAGCAAGGTTTGTTTTAGTTAATGAAATGAGAGAAGAGTGACAGATGCAATTGTTTTAAGCTCCTAGGAGTATCCCCCATGAACATGGGGATAGGGAAGCTGTGTGATTTGCTTGGGAAGCTGTTTCAGGAGCACTGGCTTCTCCCCTGGACAGGGAGGCTGTGTAACTCAGAAATCTGTGGTTATCCACAACTCAGTGGGATCAGAACATGGCCCAGAGTGACTTCATGGACATGCAGTGCTTGAGTTGGACAGGGAATGTTTACAAGGGAATGGAATGACAGGACAAGGGCGAACGGCTTCAGACTGACAGAGGGCAGGGTTGGATGGGATATTGGGATGGAATTCTTCCCTGTGAAGGTGGTGAGGCCCTGGCACAGGTTGCCCAGAGAAGCTGTGGCTGCCTCATCCCTGGAAGTGTCCAAGGCCAGGTTGGACAGGGCTTGGAGCAACCTGGGATAGTGGGAGGTGTCCCTGCCATGGCAGGGCGGGGGGAACTGAAGCTTTAAGGTTCCTTCCAACCCAAACTATTCCTATGAAATAAAACATGGTCAGAAATGGCTATTTGGAGATGAGCTTTTGTTCTGGACTCATTGGAGCAGTCACTTTGGGAATAAATCCTTTAAAACAAGAGTAAGCTGTGTGGTGTCCTCTCAGGAGTGTCCTTGTTTGCTTCAGACGAGCGAGGGGGAGGAAGTCTTTGCACTCCTGAGGGGAAGTGGGAAGGAGCAGTGAATTTTAACATGGATGCTATAAATGACAAGCTAAGACTCCAAATGCAAGTAATTGTAGCTCATCTCTGCACACACGAAGAGATCTGAGGTGAATGGGGAATTGAGAAGGCTGAGTGAAGCAAGAGGAGGGTGCAGAACATTTTCTTCACTGTTAATCTGGGTACTCATAAGTTAAAACCGTTTTTAAAAATAGTCCTGGTAGTGATGAGATTGGAGATGACATTTAACTTCTAGGAAATACTGGTTTTCTGCTTTCTTAGCTTGTAAAAAATGTGCTTCTTCATAGTGGTGGTGACTGGGCTGTCACTTGAGCAGAGAGAGGGAGATGGCTGAGGAAAGTCCCCTCAATGCAGAGCATCTCAGTGAAGAACTGAGCCCCAAATTTATGTAATTCCCAGATATTGCCTCCTTCTGTCCCTCCTGCATTAAATAAGGACTAAAACACATTCTAAAGAAGAGTTGTAAAGAGTTTCCATGGAGCTGGGTTGCTGTAATTGGATTTTCATAATTTGTGCTTCATCCTTATTTGTGTGAGAGTCTGTGGAGCTGAGAAAGGATCGTTTGCACTGGTCAAAGTTTGTGGTTATTTCTTTGCCCAGCAGAACTTGGGAGTTGGAAGCACCCAGGGATGAATTTTTGTTGTGAAGGCTGGACAAGGAATATGTTCCTTTTGGTTTTGTCCAGGATAAGCTCACCTTCAAAATGGGAAGAAAAAAGGAAATAGTGAAAAAACGATCACATTACTTAAAAAGCAATTTCTACTATTTTTAAGAGCTTAATTCAGTATTTCAAATACATGTTCTTTCTTCTCACTCAAGAGAATCCAACTTCATTAGAGATAAATTAAACAAGGGCCTTTTTCAGATTTTTTTCTCAATATGAAACAAAAGGAACCGGTCTGTCCCTAGGCTTGTTTCCTTCTGTTGAAATGTCTCCTCTGCCTTGAGGCTTCCAGCAGAACTGGGAAGTTGTGTTCTCTTGTTTTGCTCCTGGACTCCTATTCCTGTGTTATATTCCTTGCTGGAAAGGCTTCATCGAAAACAGACAGGAAGGGAGGTTGTTCACAAAATGCAGCAAAGAATAAAAGGTGTGAAGAAATGGAAACATCTGACAGATATTTTAATTTCTCTATGCTAAAATAAGGCAAGTCACACTTGGAACATTGGATATCTGGGTCTGGTTGCTGTTTTGTAGGAAGTTTTTCTATGTAGAGCCTCTCTTTTAGTGTTCAGGTCACACTGAATGCAAGTTTAGAACTGTCTGTGCCAGTGATGAGACCAATCTGTGAGTGACTAACATGATTTATGGGGAAATTATTTGTCTCTAATAACCAGTGAAACCCCTTGACATGTTTTGCAATGTTCTCCGGTGTCAGGAAATGCTTTTTTAAAAAGTCTTGCATGTAGAGTCTCTAGCAAGGTGTGTTTTTATATCTCAGATGTCGTATGGCTCAAGGTAAGTAATTTCTGTGAATGATTCTCATTATAAAGACATCAAAATTAGGTCTCACAGCAAGAATATTGCAGTTCACAATGCTCAGTGTGATTCTGCAAAGTATTAATTAGCAAAACTCTTAATGAGACAACTTCTATTGTTTTCAAATCAAAATTTAAGTGAATATTTATTTCTTTTTAATACTAATCAGTTAAATGTCTATACTAATTTATAAAAATTATTTGTGTGGGAATGTATTTCTCCTTCAATATGGTACGGTAAAATACTTTCTCTTTTCTACTTCTGGGAGTTCAGTACAACCAAAAACACTGTCCAAGTATTTTTTGTAAATAAACCTCTGTGTAAGCACTCACCTGTTGCATTTCCAGTGTTTAGATACCCAGTTATCCAGGATAACATTCAGTATTTATTACGAATTGGTGTGGCTCTGACATAACTGATGTCTTCTTGCTGGTTTTGAACTCATTCCTTTCCAATTCCCATTCTTTTAGTTGCCAGTAAGGGACAAAATGGCCGTTGGAATTCTCTTTTCCTGTCACTTTTCAGTTATCAGTGGTTTGTAGGTCCTTGCTAAAAGCACAGTATTGAACCTGCAAAGGTAATTATACCTATTGGAACGCTATTAATAGTGCTTAGGAGGGATCATTGCAGTAAATCTGCTTTAGCCTTTTTGTCAGCTGTGTTTTTATGTAATATTGTGTAAATCCCCTGAAAACGCTGACACCTTTGAAGAGTTTAGTTTGCTTTTAAAGGGGAAAGGGAAGGAAAACAGAAAAGAACAGATTTGGGGTAATTTCCTTATTGGAAGATGCTTTTTATGGCTCTTAAAAAAGTAAAAGTGAGTGAAGGCATGACAGAGAATAACCCCCACATGTGCAGTTCCTTATCTGCCAACTCTCTCTTATTTTTCCTGCAGGAAATCCTGGCTGAGCAAAGTTGGAAGCCCAAGTTCCCGCATCGATAAAACCAATTTTTCCAACGAAAAGGAGATTTCCAAGCTTGACTTCTCGGATTTCAACACTAGATACTAACAGGAGGGAACCTCACTAAGCACAAAACTCTGACATTTCTGCTGCATGATGTTTTCTGTGCCTCCATCAAATGTCGCAAGAGCATTTGGATGCTTTTCTGTGCTAGGAATAAACATAAATGCTCCCTGTTCCCACCAAGTAAGAATTCCTGGTTGCTGTGTTAGACATCTTACACCACGAATGTCAACATTTAGTGTCTAAAATGCCAATATCTAATTTATTGCAGCTTTGAAAGACAGATAAAAGCTTAGAAGTGCTGGTGGTTATTTGTGCACAATGAGACTTGTTACATACAACCAGATGGTACCTAATCTTTACACTGTGAGTCATATTTTAGATGCAAAATAATAATAAGTTTGTGTTCTAGTGTTTGTAATCCCACCAAAAATAAATAGCTACAGAACCGGAGCACTGAGAGTTCTATGTAACAACTCTGTTATAGACCAGGCTCTTCGTGATAATTAATTAAGTTATAGTGGTAATTTAGAACAAGTATATGTTGTTTCAAATTAGGATTATCTAACCAGCTGTGGTTTAAAATTCTCCATAGCAATGCAGATAAATTGTTCCAAGGTGATGAAATGTGTGGCCTCTCATCCTGTTTTTTCCTCGTCTACCTGTAGCTTACATCCATTCTGACTATAAAGGGTGTGCTAATCTCTTTGTTTTTTTGATATTCTTACTAAAACTGAAGATTTCAGTGGTTTTCCTTATGGAAAATGGATGTGTATTTGAGTTCGTACTGTGTGGTGGAACCTGCACCCTCATCCATCATCTGAAGTTCATGGAAGTCCTGAGCCATGGGCTTGCAATAAATCCTGAATAAGTCTGATCCATTGTGGATCCAGTTCCTGTATCCAGTACTCTCTCCACAGGCATCTGGGAGTCAGGGCTGGATCAGACCCCTACCCCTCACACCTGCAGTGCTTGTGAGTCAGGCTTAGAACATTCTAGGAGATTTGATGAGGATACTAAAGCTGGTGTTCCCACTGGCTGCTCTGTCCCCCCTCCTGGGGTGGGTGGTGTCAGTTTGGGCAGCTGCACTGAATCTGCAGCTCATGGTTGGAATTTTAGGAAGGACATTTCCTAACTTAAGCACTGCACTTCTCCATCAGTGCAAGGTGTGCTTAGAAAAGTATTTCTGCTCACCACTAGATTGATTTTCTTGGGACCTTTGCATCAAGCAGTAAAATCTCCTTTCTAGAATTTGCAGGAGCTGCTTATGAATTGTTCTGTGATTATACACAAGCCCCTATTGTTGAAGTCGTGGTAAATAGCTCTTGTTCAGCTCCTCACATGGTAAATGGCAAAGTTCAAGTGTATCAGGAGCTCAGTAGCTGTTCCATTCTCCTGGAAAACTGTATCCTGCCTAACAAAGTAGTTTACATTTTCCTTGGAGCTACCTGGCAGAAAATACCCCCTTAGTCAAGATTTTCCAGCCAAGTGCTTTGTTCATATTTTGATGAACAAGGAGAGAGGAAGGCAAGAAACAAAGGGGACATTAGATACAGAGGAAGAGCAGCCAAAAATTGTTTTGATGTGTTCCAGGGGTGCTCACAAGGACTTGAAAATTTTTCCCCAACTCCTCTTGAAAGGCAAGGCTTGAGGAGAGGGAAGCAGCCATTTAAAGTGCTCACTTTGTTGGGGAGGAAATGTGAAGAGAGCATTTTTCTGTGCTGCAAGTCATGTGCTGCTGTGTTCCTGCAACTAATAGAGCCTTGGCTGGCACTGTGGGCATTAATCTTCTCATTTTATTTAATCCTCAGATTCTGGTAAAGTATCCCAAGTCCAAAGCCATCCCATTTGTGGAAGTACAGTGTGTGCAGAACAGCAGAGCAGTGTCTCTAGATTTAATGAGAACATCATTGGTTTTGAGGAGCCAAAGAATCCCAATGGTAAGATAGAAAAAAAGCAAGAACAGTTGGATAATTAGACATCAAAGCTGAGTTGAGACCTATATCCCTTTCTACCCCATACTAATATCACTCAGTTATGACTGTAGATACCCCTGAATTTTATTTTTTCAAAATGCAGTGCAGCAAGAATGTATGATGTGTAGGCCAGCTTCGTTCTTGCTGTGAGTGGAAATAGTTTCCACTAAATAGTTTCTATTTAAATAGAAATAGTTTCTATCTATAGTTTCTATCTAAAAAGGGTTGAGACTTGGAAATAAATAAATGGTGGGAACAGACTTTCACAAGTTATTTGTGAGTTTTGGACAATGCTGACTTTATTGAGGGGGAAATGTTGTGCCTGACTTGTATTCTACTAGCATTTAAGAAAATTCACCTCATTAAGCCTAAAGGCCAGACATGTTAATTAAAATCAGAGTTTAACTCTTAAATTTAACAGGCATTTCAGAAATGTATGGCTTTGTTTGTATTAGATTAAATAATTTAAAAAATTATACCTTGCCAAAGCAGTGAGCAAAAGGAGACCTTTGTGCCTCATCAGGAATGATGCAACCTTGCAGAAAAGGGATGTTCTGATGGACCTGCTCATTCTTGGTCTCTGTATGGAGAAAAGCGTGGTGGCATCTCCTGCCATACTTTCTCTTAGGTGACACCAATCTGTCACTTCTGATTTTCTTGATGTCCTTCAGAGCTGCCTTGCTTGGCTTGCTTTCTTCTTAGAAAACTGGGCATGTTTGCTGCTGGAATCCTCTTACTAGACAGAGTGAACTGGATTAGTCACTCGAGCTTCCTGATTAATGCATGGCTCTGTGCTGCTGCGAGCACTCTGATGTGAAGGGAATGCTGCAGTGAGGGATGAGGGCAAACGCTGCTCTGTGCTATCATTTATTTTTTGGAGTCTGTTTAGACAACAACAATCCCATAAATTGTGATTTCTATAGTATCATTCTTACTTCAAGGCTCCTCACAGTCTGTTGTGTAGTGGGTAGAAGTATTAGGATTAAAGAGGGGTTATTTCTGCCTCAAAAAACACTGCAGGGACTTAAAATAACTGAACTTGCCCCAATTCATTTGATATTAATACTAGCATAATTGAATAAAAAATCCTGACATGGAAGATCAAAGAAGGAACAACCTCACTCTTGGTTAAAAGGGCTGCAGGAGTGGAAGGTTTTACCAATCAAAATTCCAGAATGGTTTGAGAAATTAGGAGGAGACCAGTTGTCTTCCACAATTAGATGATGTTACTGTAAAACTTAATATACGTAAGTGCAATTATAAATATTTAAAAGTAGTTTCTGATTAATCACTCTGTAAGTCAGTTGTGAGATGAAGTTGTCTGTATCCCAGAAGTAAAGAATTGCACTCTGAACGGCACTAATGGGGGAGTAGGAAAAGTTTTTTGCCCAAAATCCAACAAGCAGCTCTGTCTCTGATGAAAGGCACTGTGGGCTCTCCCACAGCTGTAATAACTCCTTGGTGTTAGGAATTAACACCTGTGATTCCTGCAATTTGGAAATGGGAAAGTCTTGTAACATTTCTTCCTGCATTTGTGTTGTTCTAAAAGCAGGCAATAAGCTCTAAGCCACGTTTTTGTTTTACAGACAATTGATCAGCACCAAGAAGCAAATGTTGTCCATCATAACCTTGGTGTGTATTCCAGAAAAAAAAACAGGCAATGCCCTTGTGGATTTTTAGGAGCAATTCTTTTGTGGGTCTGACAGGCTGAATTAGAGGAATACCCAACATCCCAGGGTTTCTCTGCTAGCTGGAAGGTAACCTGGCATTCTCTTGGATTTGGCAGGGAGGTAACGAAACAAACAATCGAGAGACACAAGTTCTGTGCTACAGGCACCGACTTATGTTCCATTGGAATGCTGCCATGGACTTTAGTGGGAACAGTAATTGGTCATGCAACCAAGGAAATGCATTATTAATGGGACAGTATTTGAGCAGGGGGAGATAAGATAAAGACTAAGTCACTTTCTTGGTGCTGGTTTTGTTTTTTCGTAATTACAGAGGAATCACTGTGGCTTCAGGAACATTAGAAAAGCCAGAACTTTCTTGCGTGAAGTTCAGCACTTGAAACCATGCCAGGTACTCACTATCCCAAGCAAGCAAGTAATTCCCAATTTGTGGTTACAGAGTTGTTCTGTAAAGGATGGGAGCAGGGAGAAGTGGATACATGCAACCCTTCAAAGCCTTATAGTAATAATAAAATTAAAAATAAAATTCTAGTGCCAGCATAGGGATGGTAAATAGAGCAGGAAGGGTGAAGGGACAGGAGTTTTAGGAACATCAATGTGGGGAAATTTACCTGCAGTTGTTTATTTGGAGCTGCATCCAAGGGTACCACTGGAAATGAGTTCTGTGTGAGCAGCATAGAGAAAAGGGGAGGCTGGGGAAGAGGGGCTTGGCAGAAGAGGGTCTGAAAACATGTTCAGAAGGAAAAGCTGGGAAGATGTTTGGAGCGTGAGAGGCCACTGTTTTATCAGCTGATAAGGGAGTGCTCAGTTTAGATGGCAGCACCTGGCTGCTCTGGGCAGGTGACAGCAGGGGATGTTTGAGACTCACTATGAGTCTTGTTCAGCTGTTGGTGATGTCTTGTATTTTCCCCCTGTTTAAAACCAACCAGCCTCAAACTTTTGTTAAACATCCACTCATGAACTCTACAACTGTTGTACTGCTGAGTGGTTCAGCTCACTTGGGAGGAGAAATCTCAGTACTAGGTAGGAAAACACCCCTGAACTGTGTGAGGGGCTCCAACAGTAACATCTCTTCCCAGAAATAACTGTCTGCTGTCAGGAAACAGGCAGACAAAAAATTTGCAGACCAAGTTAAAACTCATTAATGACCCACAATATAACTCGGGGAGGAAAAAAAACCTGTGCGGTTATCTAAGTTTGCTGACACTTTGGAAACAAAATGATGACTAAATAGTAATGTGTGCTCCAAAGAATGAGTGATATACCAAGATGAATAGGATTTAGGCACTATTTATCACAGTTAAGCCATAGCCTGAATACCATAATGCTGATTCCTTAAATTCATTATGCAGCCAGTATAATCTAGCAGGCAGCAATGTGCCCGTGAGAAGGAAGAAACTATTTCCATTGTTTTAAACTGAACTGTAGGCACAGAGTGATTGACAAGATTGTGCTTTGTCTTATTTCGAAGGTACCGCACCAACATTTGTAACAACACTTGTGTGAAGTGTTAAACACACTGAATTCTTATATTTTGCTGTTTAAAGTAGTAATTGTGGTGTATTTATCTGATGGATACAGGGGGATGTCATTTCATACATGTAAGAAGTGTTGGTGATGCTTCCGTCATCCCTGTTTAAAGCTGACAGTGTGTGGGTGCTCCCAGCTTCTATTTATGTGATTGGGACTTATTTGTCCTGTGGAATAAATTATAATTAATTTTTCTGGTGTTAATACCACTGAGGTTCCCGAGAGCAGCCTCATGGCTCTGCATGCAATTATTTGTAGAAATTATCATGTGTGAAATAACAACTTTGTTCAGACCCAGCCATAAAATTTACTCTTTGGGTAGTAGGAAATGTGGCACTCCTGAGCTGCCCTTCAGTGGGAATTCTGTAATATTTTGGGAAGAAAGGAAGAGGAAGGGACACAAATAGCCACAACTTCTGAATTTTTTTGGTTTCGTCAAGGTAGGTTTAGAACTCCCCCAACGTTCTGAATGAAATAAGTGAATTGTTCTGGAGGTACTGAGATAATACTTGCTGGTTGTTTTTTTTTGAATTTCCAGATAGCATTCAGGAAGTGTAAGGAATGAAAGCACACAGGAAAGCTGAGAGATTTTTTTTTAATTTTTTTTTTTTAAAGCCACAGCCAGGACTTATTTGCATTTTTTGAAACCTGTCTGTGGGGGAATGAAGCCACTAAAAGCTGGAGTGGCTGTGATGAGACTGTGATAATTAACATGGTATGATGTGCTCAATGCCTTGAAGCAAATCACTACAGAATTCCTGGTGCTGGGTCCTGGGGGAAAGGCTGGGATACATTAAGCTGCTTTATAGGAAAGCCCTTGGGTTTTTCAAGTGGTGTAAAGGAGACAGTTTGCAGCCATCCAGCTAAAAATGCCACAGAATTATCGATTCTGAAGAACCTTAGCAACAATGTGGTAGCTTTGCTGCCCTCACTACAAAGCAAAAGAGTAAAAGTGGATTTTCCTCTGTGCTGCTGCAAGCCAGGAGGAATTCACTTCTGGAGAGGAGTAGGAGGCAGGTTTCACCTTAGATGCTTGTATTCCCTGAAATAAAAAATGAGATGGCAGCTCTACATTATTTAGTATCAAACAACTGATGCATCTAATAAGAGAAGCAAGGGAAAATACCCTCTGAATTTTAAATATCTAATTGAGGCAGCAAACCAAATAACCACAAATCAAAGGCTTGCAGCCATGAGAAAAATACTTGAGAGGAAAACCTATTCACAGTGACCTGAAGTAACCACTAAACTAATGCACTTGAAACAAGGATTCAGGGAAGAAAATAAATCTGCTACCGAGAAAATTAGGGGAAAATGGGGATCTTTACCTCTTTGGTCCTGTATTTTTTGGCTGGATTAGTACCTGTCATCCCTGCTGCTCAATGGGTGAGGACTGTTTGGTTCTGATTCTGTATGTCACAATTGTTACAGAAAATGTCCCTTTTGATGAGACAAATCCTACCAATTCCCTCCATGTCCCCACTAATTTATTGTTCCTCAAACATCTTTTCTCATGTTTTGCACAGCTGAACTGTGATCCATCTGTCTGTGACAGAGATGTTTATTCTTGGTCCAAGATGGAATCTCAGACTCCTGTTTCCTGGTTACCATTTCCCTTTACCCGAGAGCTGGATATTTGAATGCAGGATATTGACAACCGAAAATTTCAAATGGAGCAGGCTAAAAAATTGAAGCACTTTAAAGAGCTCTCGATATCCTTTGAAAGCTGCAGTGTGGAGCGTAGGGACCATCCACAGGCTTTTCCACATTGAGCTGCTTCCATTTTTATTTTTCCAGTCCTTTGCTTCAAATTAGAGTTGTCATATCCCACTGGCCAATTCCAAGGCACTCCCTTCTCTCCAGTCTTTTTCAGTCCCCTTGGGACTGAGGTCAGCTGGAGTTTTATAGCCTACGAACTCCCAGAAACCTCTGTCGCTCTGCTGTGTCCTTTTGAGATTTTGCCTTTCCATTTTGTTTCAGGCTTTCACCACTGATCCATCTCCCTGCATAAAGCTAAGCCAGGAACAACCTTATATTGCCCCTGCTCATTGCTCTCCTCCAGCTATTCCATTTTAGCTGATAGTGATCACTAATGGCTCCTGTTTGTGCTGGACTCAGTCTCCCTCGGAAGTCCAGCCTCACCGGCCACACTCCATTGGCTCCTTGGGGGTGATCCTTCCTGACAGTGTAACCCCACTGGGGATTGCATTAGCCAGGCATGCAGAAAAGAGAAAGTGCCTGTCTAGTGTAGTAAAATAAACACACAAGGGGAAAAATTGCCAGCCAGGGGTAGAGCTGGGGCTTGCAGTGTGCTTCAAAAACCCTCCCCTGCATAGGCTTAATAATACACCCTCTGATTCCCTCAAATCTTTAAACTTTTCCATAAAGCTTGTGGGGTTTTTTCCTGATAGGTATCCAGTGGGTTTTCTTTCATCTGTTCAGATTTCATCTGCTCTTCTCTCATTATGAAGAAAATGTTAATATTAAAAGAGTGAAGTCATGTATGTGCAGGCTTAGGGAAGTTCAATCACTGACCCATCAGTTTAGCCCTGAGTCAAGTAAGTTTAATCCAAGAAAACAAAATTTCATGAACCAATCTTATTTCTTCTTTATCCTGCTTTACAGTAAACAGTGTTATTAGGATCCTGAAACTTAGTTTATCCCTCCCTCACCACCTCTAGCTCCTTCCCTGGAGCCCCCACTAAATCCCTCTGTGACTGCATCCTGCAATCCTTTCAGAGGCAATTGGCTTATGGCAAACAAGTGGAAGCCCAGTTTGGCACCACGTTGCTCTCCTCAGGAACCCAGAGTGCCTAAATCCTTCCGCAAGGTACCAAACTTAGCAAGTTCCTTTATTTTTAACTCTTGCTATAGGTACAGTAGATAGTTTTCTCTGGACCTTCCTTGATCTCCTCAGTGCACCCTCTTACATTTGCAGAAACATTTCACTTGGGATTCTGCATGGGGGGAACAAATCTGTCATTGAGGAAATTCAATCCACTTGTGATCAGGTTAAGTGGCTCCAGTGACACATTAAGGGTCACTTTCTTCAGGTGCTGGCTGTAAATGTAAACCCCAACCCCTGCTCCTTTTCAGGTAAGTTATTTCTTAGGACTAATGTTTCTGAAGGAAATATGGACTAAAGCTGTCCAGTCCCAAGAGAAGGAACCTCCAAAAGGGTAATTTAAACTGGGGGTGGATTAGTTCCTGTCCCAGTGAAATGTGTCCCTAGGCTCTGGAGGCTGGGTCTGGCTGCAGAAACATCACCCTGGAGGTCATGTTCTTCCTTTGCAGTTCATTTCTGCTTGGAGCTGAAACAGTAGCAAGGAGTTTTTTGGTGTAAACTGGCATTATAGAAAAAATACTCTGGATATGTTTTTCCACAGGCTGCTTGAGAAGTGTCTGGTGATGGAGACACTGAGCAGGGTGCAGGAAGGTAAAACTTCCCTGACTTCCTTATGGAGTGATATTGCAGCTGACCAGCTGGAAACTGGGAATGGGGAGCTCAAACAACCTGAGGTGAATTGTCCTAGACTCCATCCCATGCTGCTGAAGGGGGAGAAACAGACTCTATCCAGGCCATTTCTCTGCCTCAATGCCTGTTCCTCTTCTCTGCCTGCAGGAACAGCCCCTTTCAGGAGCTATTTTTCTCACACCCAAAGAGGAAGGCTCTGCCCATTGTTCCATGTGGAGTTGAGCTCTAGCTGTGTGCAATTCCAGGTGTTTCAGGCCAGGGAAGGAGCAGGGGTGTCCCTAACCTATGTACAGAGGCCTTTCTTGAAGGGACTTCCTCTATTAAACTACCTCTTTGGTATTCTTTTTCTCCTTTTTCTCTATTTTTTATTCAACTTAGCCACTCACACGCTGGATAAACAGAGTTTCAAAGAGCTTTCCGAATCCAAAAGATGGGGATGTTATACAAATTAATCTTATGAAGCGCAGTATTTCCTGGGAAAGCCTTCTAAAGGAATTTTTTTCATTAGTGAGTCCCTCATTACAGGATTAAAAGCTAAGCTCCTTCCTCCCTTATTTCTTCCACAAATTAGGTTTTCATAAGACCTTTTATGTGTTTTTCTAAGTACCCCAGATCTTGCCTCTTCTGGCAGAAGTATAAATGTTAATAACATTAATTACTTCACGCTAATCAACTACTTTTGGGAACTTTTGCTAGGAAAAATATAGGAATCCCTCTTTTTGCAGTTTTTTTGCTGTTGTATTCTAAGTGTAGTTGGAAATACCCAGGGCCACATAATAGAGATGTCATCAACTTTAATTTAGTCTAGATTCTGCAGAATAACCCTGTTTTGGCTTTCTGAAGTCATGCCTACTTCTAATACTGGTATTTTAGAGGGGATTTAGCTTTGTAGGGGAAACTCAGTCCTATTAAATCCCCAAATCTGGTAAGTGGTGTCCACAGGCGAACCGTGGATCCTCTGGAGATGCTCTTATGGGCTTTCTGTGTGGGGCCAAGGAAGGATCCTGGAAAGCATCAAGCATCTAGTAACTCCATACAGGGAAAAGCTTCCCTTTCCTGAGCTCTCAAAGTTGTAAAAAAGCCTGACCATTATGGAAGTGTTTGTTCTTCTGTGCGCATCCAGGGTTTTAGGGGAAGTGCAGAACAATGGACAGCAATTAACTGCCAGCCAAAAGAGAGATGTATAAAAGATGGAATACATAAGGTTTAGCAGCCTGAGAAACATGCAGAAATTAGCATTTTGGATCCAAGGGCTCATGCTCAGCGGTGACAAAACATGCACAGGAAAAGAAAAAAAAGGGTTGTGTCTCAACTGGAAGTGTAACATTTCTGATACAAAAGTCTGAATTCCAGTGGGAAAAGGTCATTTGTCTTGCAGTCCCTATCTGAAAAAATGCTGGGCAGTGTCTAATGTTCTTAGACGTGTCTCATTTAATGAGATCATTTGACCCAGTGACAAGATTTCATTATGACTTCATTTAGAATCCTTGAACAAATGGAAAGGAGAGTAACAGTTAACCTGAACTCTCTAACGATTTTGTTAATATACCTGATTTCCTAGACAGGGGAAACATCTTTGCCGAGTCCAAGAAAATCTCTTAATGAAAGACATTTCTTTGTAAGTGGAATTGGAAGGTAAAATAAAACCAGACTGGAAATTTTCAGAGATGTGATTCCCCCTCTTCTGGGAGGCAATGGGAGGAGTCTCCACCATGAGAAAATTATCAGAAAATAGCCTTTGGCCTTGATGGAGAGCATTTCTTTTTTAAACATTAACTGTAGATCACAGTATCAGTTCTGGTTTATCACTGTGATAAAAGTTCAGTTCACCGTTGTCTTGAAATGACCGAACTGGCTGGTGAATGTTTTGTGACTGAGAACCATTTTCTTTTGTAACTTAAGCACTTAATTGCTTCTAATTGGTTTCCGTTGCAAGGGAGACTCGGATCCAAATGACAGAGCACAGAGGAGAGGATGGGGAAGCCCGTGGTAACTGCTCATTTATTAAGGTGTCAGTGGCGTGATCAGAGGTGTCATTGTGGGGCTGGACAAAGGAAAAGGAGGAGGAGACTAAGGAGCATCTCGGAATGCTCACAGAGAGGCGATTGGGGATTCTGGCAAAGATCGCTAAAGATAAGTCCTGGCGAGCAAATCAGGAAAACAGTATTTGATGAGGCACAGAGTCCTCAGCTAATCACTGTCCAAAACAGCTGATAAGAGCGGTCAAAACCATTGGAATCAGCAAGTCATTAGCACGTGGGAGAGCTGGCACCATGGCCCGATCTGGGAAAAAATCACAGAATCAGGAATTAAACACGGAACAACAAACTATCAAAATAGACAGCCAAGTCCAGGAATTAGTTTTGTGCCTTCAGGATCCAATGGTAGATGTGAGTGAATCATACTCTTAGTTTAGGAGAACCAAGGAGTCATTTTCACTGCAGCTTTTTGTACAACCTGACCTTCATTGCCCTCATATGAATCAGGAGTAAGTAGAAGAAAAATAGTGTGAATGAGAACAAAATTTAATTTTTGGCATTTGCAGAAACTTAAACCCAGATTACACCTTGTTCTGGTTTTAGAGCAATCAATAATATCATCCAGGACGTGCTGACTTCTGAACCAGTACATAATGGTATGAACATATTTCAGTATTATCAGTGAGTAGAGTTCATGTATTGGTGTAAAAATTCCTTCCTCGTCTTCCTTTGTCTTCCAGCCCAAATAGCGATGAAATGTTTAATATTGGCACAAGGATTGCCAACAGAGACTTTGTATCTGTCCCAAGTAGATGCTGCTCGTGTTCACCAGTGGCACGATAATCCCAATTACATTGTGCAGGATTAATTAGCTCCAGTGTAAAACTGCTAAATGAGCAGTTATACTACTAGGGAGCAAAAGACACCAAAACAAACCAGGTATGAACAGTTCAGTATTACAAGAGGGAATGGCTTCAACTGAGAGGGAGCAGGGTTAGACTGGATATTAGGGAAAATTCTTCCCTGGGAGGGTGGGGAGGCCCTGGCACAGGTTGCCCTGAAAAGCTTTGGCTGCCTCTGGATCCCTGGAACTGTCCAAGGCCAGGTTGGCCAGGGCTTGGAGCACCCTGGGATAGTGGGAGATGTCCCTGCCCATGGCAGGGGGTGAGACTGGATGGGCTTTAAGGTCCCACATGTGTCATTAAACTCCACTGAACTGTAGAGCCTCAAAGAACTGATCCAGACACCAGCCTGAGTTGGCTTTGCCAGCCAGGTTCAGTCAGCAGCGCGTGAAAACCCTCGAAGTTTTCTCCGGTACTGGATGTTACCTGACTCAGTTGCACTGTGGACACTGTCACACAGTTGCTCTCTGCCAACAGGTTTAGCAGTTGTGTTGTTCATTTTTGCCTACATTCAGAAATGGAGAAAAGGTACATTTTTCAAACTATGCTTTATGGGGAGCACCTGTGTGAGAGATGATTTTTGTCTCCTTGTAACAGTAAATGTTAAAAATTACCCTGCTGATGTCACTCGAGGTATTTCCTCCTGGCTCTCTCCCCCATCCTGAGTAAACAGCTATAAAAACTGAGAGTTCACCTGCTGTATAACCCTATATCAGTAACAACCCCTCTTCTGGCATGGATAAACCAAACACTTGGGAGTTACCACATGAGGAAATACTTCTTAAAAGCTCCATGTCTGGAGGCTGTGAGGTTGGAAGAGCCTCCCTTCAGCTATTTGAAGGGAGTTGTTGGTTTTGAGAGAGTTTGATTGAGTTGGGCTATGGGAGGCCAGGTGTTTGCAGTGTCCTCTGGCTGAGCAGCACAGGTAGCACAGAGCCACAAGGGCTGTCTCAGGGCAGGTAAAATTCAGTCTCCTGTCCTCTTTCCCAGCTGTCTCTAGAGCAAATTAATGAGAGCGAGTCTAGACCAATTTTTAACCAACTGCTCAGACAGGCTCTCTCCCTCTTGCTGGTATTTTGTCAGCATAATGACTGACTGGCCTTTTATTCCCTGCAAGTAGGGCATTTGGGAAGCTAAGTGCTCCATAAAATCAGGCTTAGGTGAGCAGGAAAGCCTCATCTGAAAGCATGTCTGTAGCAGGTGAGCTGCCTGGCTGGCAGAGCAGTGAAAAAGTGTCCCTTGGGGAGCCTGGGAGCACTGTCTGATCAGCCACTCGCCCTCAACTGCTGCTGCTGTGACTTTCATCACAGCTTGTTTCTGCAAGAAGAATTTGCTGGAGAGCAGCTGCAATCCTGCATTTCTTCACTCCATGTGTATTTATTCTGAGGCAACTGGTTTGGGAGCCAACACCCTTGCTGACTATGCCAAGGGGATCAGCTGAGCCTGCTGCTGTCACCAAAGGGTGTTCCAGGAGAGCGGCGTGGCAGTAGCAGCCTTGGAGACCAGAGTGTTATGGGTGAACTGCAATGTCTTCAACTAAAAAACTCCTGTCCTATGGATCACTGTTTTAATGCCAAGAAGCACTTGGAAGCACAGCAGATTATACTCTAACAACCCAATGTGTTTTCCCAGCTACCAGAGCCTGATACGTTTGAAATAAGTATAATTCTTCTCTAATGCTCTGAGCCGCTCACTTTCTGTGGGCTGATAGAAACTGAGAGTTTCAAGCTGGGAGAGAGGGGCTCCCTGCTTGGCAACTTCTGAGCAATCTGAGATGTGGAGGGAAAAGCCTTTGACAATTACAGTGATTAAGAGCGAGAGGAGGAAGAAGGGGAGATGTTTCCTTGAACAGAGGGACAGTTTCTGGTCTGCCCTGGTTTAAGGAGGGGAAGGGCTGCTTGCTCAGAGCTCTTTCTCTTGAGTAATTGATGAAGCAGATTCATTCTGCAAGCCACAGAAGCCAAGGTGATGCTGACTGGGCAGACCTTGGAGCTCCCCAGGTCTCTGGCAGCAAAGGGAGGAAACAGCATCAGAAGAAAATAATTTGTGTTGCGGCAAGAACTATCATGTGCTGGCTTTCTTTCCTCCAAGGTGGGAGGGGAAAGAGAATAGCAGTTGTTGGCTCTTTTTCCCTGCTGGTGAAGGAGAGGAGCATGGACAGGAATGTCATGATACAGACAGGCACAAATCTCTGTAAATCAGTGCTCTGGGCTCATCAGGGGATCCCTACCAAATGTTAACAGAAAGGAGTGAAAATGAGAGACAATCTTAACTCATAGGTGTATATTCTGTTATATTCAATGTCACCTGGTGCTCAGGGGTCAGGTGGCTGCTGTTACAGCCCAACTGATGCAAGGTTTTAATTGTGCAGACCCTCTTGCGGTGAATTTACAGCCAAATGGGAATTATGAAACCATGTTTTAAGATTTACTCTGTATAGTCAAGCTTGTGTAGTAGAAAATAAAAGGCCACATTTAGAACCACGACAGATTTTGCTGAACGCTGAGAAGGGTGAGAGATATAATCAGACAATTATTTTCATTTTTCTGATTCTTTCTGCAGCAAAAGTCATTGCAGAGGTAATAATGAAATTTAGAGTGTGGTGATTGTATTTACCTCCACCTGGAGGATCCTGAAGCCTATAACTCTTCCATGGGTGGTGTTGCCTGACTTGGTGACCTAAACATATGCTGAGCACAAAATCTTTGTTCTCTGGTGACAAATCTGTTGTTTCCTTGTGGGAAATCTTTCGGGCTCTTCTAGGGTAGATCATGGCTCTGCTCTCCTGGCTGTTTGGTGTTGGCCTTGTGTCAAGGCAGATGGAAGTGGCCTGTAACAGAATGCTGGATCATCTGTCCATGTCCAAGGAAGGAGAATGCTCTGAAGGGCCAACTCTTCCCCTTGACAATACCCGTTTACTGCTCCTAATATGGCTGTGGTTACTGCCCTGTGCTTTGATCAGTGATTTTTGGCCTCGTGGAACTTTGTATCCCTGGAGTCTGCAGCACCGCCAGTTTAGTCCAGTCTGGAGCCCCAAATGGGAGACCTGGGGAAAGCTTCCATGCAGGTACAGATGGGGAATCCTGGGGGAGCCTGTTTTGGTGATGTCAGCCAAGCTGTGGAGCAAGGATCAGTCTAAAGAAGGGTTTATCCAAGGCTGGTTTCCTGTTTAGAAAGTTAAGATAATCATCTTTTATTATTGAAAAATCAGAACGATCAGCTGAAAGCACTAGGAGCTCCCTTGTGACTGCATCCCCCAGCAGGCAGTGTGGGGGAAAGGGGCTATGATTGATCCTGGTGATTCTCCCCCGCTGTGACAGCAAGAGACTGGTCCAGTGTTCTCTAAACTGCTGCTGGAGTGCCAAGACTGGGAGCAAGCACAGGGCACCCCTGTACCCTTTACCCTTCAGCTCCAGTTGAGCAATGCCCCCCTGAGCTGAGCATCTGCTCCTCCCAGGCAGACACAGTAACTCCTCTATGGGAATGTTCATACCAATTAAATCTTATCATCAAATCATTCTGTTCCATCACTCCACTTAATTAGCCATGGTCTTTGGTATTTCAGCAATGCTGCACAGTGCCAAAAAATGAAAGTATTCTTTGTGTAGTACACACCCAACAACTGCCTGTCTGCCAGCCAGGGGCAGACCAGCAAGTATTTCTCCTGCACCAGAGCAGTATCTGCTGGGAAATGTAATTGCCCACTTCTGGTTTTTCAAACTGAAATGAGTTAGAGACCGTTGTCTTTTCATCTGGGCACTCTGCTTTCCTTGCAGCAAAACCAAGCTGGTTTCTCCTCAGCTGCTTTGTGAACATCAACTGTGATGAGTCACACAAAACCCACAACTGAAAGGGTTCCTCGAGTGTTAGTTGTTAATATGGCCTCTCTGTTTACAAATGATAAACGCAAGAAAGGAACACAGATTAACTGCTCGTTAGCAGCAGATCACAGCTATTACCTAAACCCTTGTCTGCAGTAGGGCCCTTGACTTTAGGAATGTGTATCAGGTCTGACCTAATTTAATTTTATGTTTGGAAACATCCAAACCCAGGCAGATCATCACATCCCACTTTCAGCAAGAAAGTGCCTGATTTGGCAACCTCTTGTAAATGACTGCAATCTTTTTTCCCTCAAATTTGAGCAGCTCCTGTGAGTAAGTGAGGATAAAAAGCTCTGTAACCTGCAGAATCCAGTCTGGAATTGCTCATCAACAAATGACACTGAGGGAAACATTAGGAATGAGGAAATAATAATGGTTAGTTCCCTGCTGGCAGCTGATGCTGAGACCCATTTTCATTGCCAGTGAGAAAGACACCACCAACTTACCTGTGACAAGGAATCAGTGAATCCATGGAAATAGGAACTCTTTTAATAGCCCCCCAAAGCTGTGCACTGCCATCTGAGGCATTTGTCAGATGTGACAAGGCACTTGGCCTATTTTTGTCATGCAGCAAATCCTTTTTCCTACTCTACTTGGGGCTCAGTCCCATCCTTGGATATGAGCTCACTGTTCTCTTTCACTTGCATGGAAATGTTCTGTGCCTGAAGGCAGAATTTGGCTGGATCTGAGTAATGACATCTGTAATGTTCCCTCAGACAGGACCCAAAGGACACCAACAGGTGCTGATAAGCATCCAGCCTGCAGAGAGGTGTTTGTAAATCCTCCATGGTTCTTGTCTGCATCTTCACATGCTTTTGGAAAATCTGCCTTGGAGAGGCTTGGAGAGAACTTGGAGTCTCTGCAGGAACAGAGGTGGGGGTTCAGTCTGTTTATCTTGGTTGCCCAGGCAGGGCCTTAACCATCACAACAGCCCCACTCCTGCAAAAAGTCTAGATGATGGTTTGTTTCCTGTACATTACAGCTGGATGTGTTTCTGCCTCTTGTCCTCTGCGTGAAAACCTTGCTTTTCCTATAATCCACAGAAGAGCTAATTCCAGAGGTTACATTAGCATGAAATAATCAGTTGCATCGCCCATAGAATTCCAATATTCCGGTGAACCCCTGGCTCTGGTGAAAGCAGTGGAAAAATATATGTTCACCTCTACTGAGTTACAATTTCAGTTTCCTGGGATGTCTAAGGAGTGGCTCCAAAAGTGCCACCATCACTGGTGTTTACTGAATTAAAACACAGACCCCTCCTGGCTTTTCACTTGTCCCAGCAGTTCTTTAGGAAGTTGCCTGTTTCCCTTCACCATCCTTTGCTGTATGAGCCCAGAAAACTCCTTAAACCAAGGCTTTTCTTGCATTCTCAGCAGGAATTTGCCTTCCTGATCTCCCAATCATTCAACAAAAATCCTCTTGATTTTTCCCTTGTTGCAGGCCCATGGCAGCTTCATTGAGACAGAGAGGTTGTCACTGATGTCAAAGCATGCAGCCTATGGATGGATATTCACATTTGAACCTCTCCCCTCACTTCTCTTGCTGAGGCTGCCAAGGTGTGGGGGTTTCCTGGAGTCCTGGGAGTGGTTTTTGACTTCAGTAGGCTGTTCCTATTTAGAGTAGCTGAGATTTTGTTTCAAAGATTTTTTTTCTCGTGAACTTTTTGGTTCGCAGGTACTTTTAAATGGCAAGTGTGGCCCTATTTCAAGGGGAAGGGGAGAGAAAAAAGGAGGAGGTCTAACTTCAAGATTTAGCTGCTTTTATATGAAGCTTGAGCAAGATCTGTGCTGGTGTGTGAAACCTAGCCTTGTCCAGAGAGGCTCAGTCAGGGGCAGCAGTTCTTTTGCTTTCTGCTCTGTGTAAATACCTTTGCTGCCCTTCCCACCAGGCTCTGGGGATCTCCACTGGATAACAAGTTAAAGTCCAAATACCGAACCATTTGGGGTGATTGATGGGGGATGTTGTGCACACACCCAGGGTATGTCATTTCCAATCTTAAGGGAAGCAATTGTTTCCATATGTTGGCACGTTGGGGCTCTTGGTACCGAGCCAGTTGTCTGTCTGTGATCAGGCAGCAGCATCTCACAGTGATGGAAGATTATACCTTGGAAGAGGGATGCTAACTTTAGGCTGTATTCCTTAAAAGGATACAAACTCTGAACACTTCTCCAGGATGTAATTTATGGTTCCAGTATGTTTTGACTTTACATAGATGAAAAAACAGGCCTTTTCTGTATGCATATATGCATAAAAATTCCTTCCTGCTCCATGGCCCCCTCTTCCCTCCAAAGGAATCCAATAAAACAATAGCTGGGCCTGGCTTGTGTTGCTAACTTGGCTGCATGGGCTGCTGCCTGCTGAGGCTCAGAAGGATTCCCCCTCTTATTAACCCAATTCCTTAGAGGTGTTTTAACAGCTACATCTAGTTTTGTTAACCAGCTCTAGCCTTTGTTGCTCAGCTGGAAATTGGCTCTTGAAACAGATTTTAGAGATGCCCTGCACCTACCAAACCCATCAATTGGGGATTTTGGGGTGGTTTGGGTTTTTTTTTTTTTAAAGTGTCAAAAATTTTTTTGTAAAGTGTCAATATGTCTGCTTGCATATTGCTGCACAAATAAATAAATATAATTTTCAAACTTCATCAGTAAGGTTCCTTCATGCCAAGGCCCTGCTTCAAGCACAGGTACAAACCACAGGGAGGGGGTAAGTTAAAAGCTGCTGGAAGAGGGTATTTTTGGCATAGCAAGAAGCCACCAATTTAAAATTTTCTGTGAGTTCCAGAGCTATCCACGATTCCCTGAACCACCACCACTGGAGCAAAGCTGCCTGATGGTGACGCAGCCGGTGAGGGATCACCACATCCTTCCTGAAGTGTCTGTACTGCCAACAAAACCTGCAGTAGATGTTGTGTGTGTGTGACCCCATATGAAAAACACAGGCAGGTCATCAGAGACTTCATTCTGTGTCATATCCGGGCCCGTCCTTTTGGATAAAATCCGTATGTAATTATAAAAAATGCATTTTTTCCCTCCCTAAATGGTGAGCAGTCATCAGGCTTCTAATTCTGCAGCCAAAAGCCTTTACAACTGTGAGACACAGTGGGCAGAACACTCAAATCACTGCAGCAATGCTCCTTCCTCCAGCTGGGAATAAAGAACACATCAAATCATTCTGCCACACACGCATTTCATTTAGGGAAATAGGCTGGAGGGGTGTTTTAACTCTGGAAATGTTTGCAGTGATATCTTTGAGCCTCTCAGGGTTGTGTATTGACGATGGGATGATCTTCTCTGTGCAAGACTTGGACAGGTATGGAGTGAGATGTTGGAACGTTGAAAGCCAAAGATGCAGGAAGACTTGGATTATTGTGAAAGGAAAACAGAGACACAAATTTGTTTTCCTTTTCAGTCATGTGCATGAGGGGTTTTTTATTTATTGGAAATATTAACTTATTAAGACTCCCTCCTGGAATATTTACATTACATACATTACGTGATCGGCAGAGATTTTTGATGCCTAAAATTCCATTTAGAGGAATGAACTAATGTCTTCCAATAGAAGATTCATTTGCAAAACTGAAGTGTAGGAGGATATGTAATGTATTCAACTTTTTGAGTAATTTATTAAGAAAACAGTTTGGATCTTCTGAGCAGGTGTTTGGATATTGAGGAAAAGATGCTCAATGCTTTTATGGGAGCTACATGCTCACTCAAAATGTCAACAGTGGCATTATTCACATGTGGTTTTGAGCAATGTGGATTCTACCTTGTCTCTAAAAAATGCTTTTGGTGCCTGAAAGATGCCGGAGTCTGGAATTGATAACAATGTTGTTCACACAGCTACTGCTGTGGTTGGTGTGAATATATGTAAATGTATACCCCTGGATTCCAGCATGAAAATTGGGAGCTAGAATTTCCATCTAATTTTGTTTTTCACTTACAAGGTTTTCCTCAATTGCATAGATTTGGTTATGAAACATCAGGAATCAGGCAATTTATAGTTCTACCGAACCAAACAATTCTCTATATAAAAGAAAAGTGCTCGTTTCAAATATGCCTTGTTCCTGCTTGGAAAAGTTGTAGTTCCAGGGATGCTTCAAGCTTGTAGGGCTCCCTGAACAGCTACACATCCATGTGTGTGTGCTTTTGTAGGAACTCCACAAGTTATGTTTGCATTCCTGAGCTGCAGGGATTGCCATTCCCTTCCTGCAGCTGATAAAAGCCAGGGATGAGCCCAGGATTGCTCTGCAATGACTGACCTAAAACTGCTGTGTTCTGCTACAAAACTGCTCCATCCCACCCTGCTGGAATGTAGGTCTGCCCTATCTTCAGAGCCACGTTAGCACTAATTAACTACTTCCAGCGTATTAACAGCCTTGGCTATATGTGTCGATACTAGATGGACGCTAATCTAACGAGCTGCTCCGTGTTAATTATGACCTCATTGAGCCAACCAGTTTGGGAAGAGCAGGAGATCCATTTCCCTCCATGGTCTGTGGGTGCCTTCCCTCCCGGCCTCTCTGCCTGGCAGCCCCAGTGACCTTGAGGAGCTGCTGACCCTGGATTCCTGATCCTCTCCACAGCGTATCCCATTTCCCTGGCTATTGGTCTAACAAAGGACTCCAGGTTATCACACTCAGACTCCTGTACCTGATCTGGCCTTTGCTGCTATTTGAGGCCCATGGACCACTATTTCTGTGTGATGGTGCATGTTCCCAAAATAAATGTCCTTAAATTAGCAGGTTCAATTGCAGGGAGCAGTCTGGCTGAAGCAGCAGAGAGCTTGATTTAGGCCAATTTGGATTTTTTTTTTTTTTTTTGAGAAAATGTGCTCTTTTGAGGTTAATAATTATCTAATTACTTAGTTAATAATAGATGCCTCTCAACATATTAATGGGATATCATATATTTTTCAAAAGGACTGGACCCTTTAGCAGCTGCAAGCCTTGGTCCAGCAACATTGTAGCAATAAATCAGCATCTGTTCAAGGGCTGCTGGTTGTATCACAGGGATGCCAACTACAGATTTACTCTATTTCATCTCTGCTTCCACATTCAGGGTTTATTTGAGGGGTTTGTGTCCTAGTGACTCTGACAACTCTGCTGTGTTGCTGCTGTGCAAATGGCAGTGCAGTGGCCTACATTTCCCTGGTGATCAGTGAGACAGCCTGACCCACTTGAAACACGTTAACCAGCCCTGCTTCCAGACAGCTGGGAGCACTTGTCCACCACTGGACCTGGGCTGATGCCATGCATCAAGCTGAAAATTCAGAATTTCTGGCCATTTTGGAGGATTTGATACAGATAATTTAAGTTGTGCTTGGCGCTTGTTTTCTTCCCCGTCTGGATGTGTCATGGTTCAGTGTAATGGGTCAGTCTGTGTTTCATTAAATATTAACAGGGGAAATGATTTGTGCTCATTTAGAGGGGAATACTGCTGTGCTAATGGATGGAAAATTGCCTGGAAGGCTGCTGGTAAAGGTGTAGCGGCAACTGGTGCTGAACCCTTGTTCTGAACTGCCCTGCCAGGAGGATGGGAAACGTGAAGAGGTAAAACACCTACTAGAAAACAAGAAGAAAGATACTCTAAGGAATATTCTGGTACATGCCAAGTGATCTGACCCGCCTTTTCTGCTCTGCGGAGTAAAAATGATCCCTCTGATGTGGTTTCCATGCTGAGCCCAACCGAAGCGCTGCCCTGAAGCCACCTCAGAGCACTGTCCCTCAGCAAACCCTCATGTTGCTGTGACATGTGTGAGCCCAGCCCAGTATCCCACTCCTGGTGTGCACTTCCCTTTGTGGGAAGTGTTGTGGTCTCCCTGTCTGGCAAAGGCACTCGAGCAGCTCAAGAGAAGCAGCTGCCACTTGTGTTTGTGCCCCGTGGGCTTCCTTGGCTGTGTCCTGCAAGTGCTCCCTGACAATGTTATAACAATATATTTTTCAGTTCCGCTTGCGGCTCCCAGAGCATCCGAAGGTCTCCTGGAGCTGTTCCAGGAACAGACCTCCTTTTGCCATTGGTGCAATGCCAGGGAGTCTGGTAATGAACCCATCCGAGGAAAGGTGGGACAATGTGCATCCGGTGTGATTAATGGCATCCAGGAAGGTGGAGGAGAACGTTTATCCCAGAGCTTCCGACTGTCCAGGCAATAGGAAGATTTGTTGTCAGATGCTTTAGATTTGCTAACAATTAATATTAACGATGCGCTCCTTTGTGCTGCTGGGACATGCTCCCCTTTGTATTTGTGTGTGTTGTAGCACCCAGGCTTCCTGTGGGCTTGATAAACAATAACCTAATCATAAATCACATGATTTGGATTTCTAAAGAGGGTGTTTATGCTGTGACTTCACTGAATCCCACTGTCTCTGCCTGCAAAAAAGCTGGAATGAGTAAGATAAGAACAAGGCTAATGCAGAAGGGTCTGTTTTGATACCGGCACTTAACTCTTGCCAGGCCTTGGCTCTCAGGAGCTTGTACATGTAATTATACATTCCTTATAGATCAGTAACTTAGCATAAATAGGCTGTAATATATATAAACAGACTCTGATAGGCTTCAAGAAATCCAAAATACAGGATTTGACTGTGAAAAATATTTTGAGAAATGCAGGGCATGCTTGTTTCCCCTTCTCTTTATGTAAAAAACCATAATGCTGAAGTGAATCCTGTGTGGCTCTGATGAGCAGAATGGTTGGGGATGCAGTCATAAATCTCCTGGCCTACAAAAGCAGTGGTTCAGCATCGTCTCCATGGCAACCCATGGAGCAAGAAATGAAATCTGATATGAAGAGTCTCGCCGAGGAGAGCCGTATGCGAGTCACACACTCGCTGAGGCAGAGTGCTGGTGAAGCAGAGAAAATAAGATGCATTTTCTTTTACTTGTTGCTTTGTTTTGAGTATTCCTGCCATGAATAAAAGGGGCTGACAAACCAGCCATTATTCCGTGGTCTTCAGCTACTCAGAGCCAGGCCAGGGGCCAGCGAAGCGGCCGAGAAACAAGCGCAGGCTCTGCCAGCACTTGAGCTCATAAATGAACTCAGCTCACAGCTGCATCTCCGAGCTGCTTATGTTCCCCTGCTTAATGTCAACCTTGTTTCCCCTTCCAGCGACATGGAACTTTTGTGTGTGCACAGATAAAACCAGTGAGTGGTCGATAGCTCCTAAGGGGACAGAAATATTCCCGAGCGCTGGAGGGTCATGTTCACCAGAACGGCCAAAAACAGAGAAAGGAAACTCAGTGAAAAGCTGAATGACCTCACCCACTTTCTTCCTGCAGAATTCCTAGGAGACAGTAGGCTCTGAAAATCACTTATCAAAACCAGACTTCAGAGAAACAGCCAAGGCATACCCCAGCATTCCTGCGGGAGGACACAAAAGTTCAGGCATTTCTCAGATAGCTGAGGTGGATGTTGGCTGCCCTGCTGGGGAGGAGCCCTTCATGTCCTGCAGTGAGAAACCTCCCATCCATGTGGGAGGGGGGTTTTACCTTCTGCATGGGAAAACATGGAGACACTGATCCCACCAGCAGCAAGTGACACAAAAAGAGCCTGGAGCTGCTCTCTTCGTTTATTCCAGTGTGTCAGTGACGCCAAACACGAGCTGACACCAGGGAGTTGTTGGAGGCAGCACAATCCTCCTTGGACGTACCAGAGCTGCCCCATGCTTTGACGTCTCCACAAAACTGTGTTTACCAGAACCTTTTCTAATGGTGACATTTCACTGCCTCTCTGGTGCCATCAGCCTCTTGATTCCTTCCCTGCACCCCGTGAGATGATTTTTAAGTTCGTCAGCGCTTTCAGAGTTGTTGCTTAGAAGTGGAAGCTGCTGTGATTCATGTAAAGGTGCTTCATTTTCCGAACCAGTTGTGCTTTTCCTTTCATGTTTTTGCTGGTTGCTAGGTGTTCTGGGGGTTTTATTTACCCCATCGGTTTGGGTGCTGCAGTGTGAACAGTAATTCTGTATGCCCGGTGGTGTCAGCTCGTGATAAATGGGAGCCATTGTTGCTTCCGTAGGAAACAATGACAGCCAAGAGGGACAATTTGCTGCAGTCCACAGGAATGCAAAAATAATATGTCACTGCTCTCCACAGCTAATGAAGACAAGCCGTCCGAGCAAGCGCTTTTGAGGGAGAAGAGAATGCTTTTGCCTAAGATTTAAGTGTACATTTTTTTTCTCATATTGGGGTACATTAAGCAAGAAAACAGCAGATTTACTCAGGGTTTCCCCCCCATACTAAGGGAAAACAATTGTTGAAGAGACTGAAGGATAAGTTTCATTAATATTTCTCCAGTATATTTCCCTGTACTGTTCACTAGTCTTCCCAACAGACTTTCTCCTGTACTCTCGTTTTTAACTCAAAAACACCCCCCTATACAACATGCTGTGATAATTTTTCATTTCTTCTTGCACACTTTCACTGGGTAGGTTTTTTAACATGAAGTGGCAGCAGCTCAGCGTTATATTTAATCAGATATTTATGTAACACACACAGGTGCCCAAACTGCCGTAATTTACTGTGTAGTTTTGCAAAGTCCAGTTTTAGACAAGATGGCTCAAGAGAACAAAATGCTTAAATTAAAATCGATGGGTGACCAAGTTCACATGATGGAGAGGGTGTTGCCATTGCATCTGGTGCCTTTTCAGTGTCACGAGTGCCTGGATCATCTTCACCAGCCAGCTCTGAAGCACCACACCAGGATTCCCTGTACTCGGAGCTGTTTGATGACTTCTCTCTGTCAGATCTTTTTATTTTCATTGAGCATCGGTAAAATCAATTCATTAGTCATTGTGTTTAGCAAGAAATCAGTGCCATTTATTATGAACCTGTTATATGATACATTTCTGTATCCTGAAGAGTTTTAAAAGATAAGTGCAATATAAAAGAGGTGGGTCTTGTTTTACATCTCTTTTTTAACCAGAGATTTTGTGAGCCCAAGGCTAAAAATCATGTGGTAAAATCTTTGAAATGTGGCAACATTTTAAGACTTTTGACAGCAGATACTAAACGCAGAAGTTCCCAGTTTGTGCAGTTGAGTCTTCAGAGTGTTCGCTGACTTTTTGTGACATTTGGATGTTTGGAGCTCGGGCACGAGGAGTTTCCTCAGGAGCTGTGCTACCCAGCGTGTCTGGCTCATTCATCTGCCAGCTAAAAAATCCTGTGAGGCCTCAACAAGAGGATGAAAGCACTGGTTACGTTGTCACAGGTCAGCAGCCCAGCCTGCAGCCACCCAAACAGGCACAGTGGGGAGGTGCCAATGAGAAGGACCTTGCTGCCCTTGGTTGCTGATGTGGATCAGAGCAGAGCAGCTGCCCAGAGCGGGCTGTGCCTCAGCTTTCAGCCCTGAGAGGGTGTTTCACTGGAACAGACTCCACGATCCTGCCCTGGAAGCATCCTTGCACCGGCTGGGAAGCCTTGTCCTGGTTTAGGTGATGGGAAACAGCAGAGTCACAGAATGGTTTGGGTTGGCAGGGACCAACCCCTTGCCATGGGCACCTTCCACCATTCCAGGGCGCTCCAAGCCCCATCCAGCCTGGCCTTGGACACTTCCAGGGATCCAGGGGCAGCCACAGCTTCTCTGGGTAACCTGTGCCAGGGCCTCCCCACCCTCACAGGGAAGGATCTTGCACTGAACTCAGTTTACTGCTGCTTCAGCTGATCATAAAATGGCAAAGCTTGTGGCTGAGGCTTCTGGCAGCCCCATTGTTTGCTCTGTGACACACCGATCCTTCCCAGGCAGCTCTTGTCAATGGGGTGTCCATGTTTTTTGAATATAAATATGAGAGGAGCTTCAGGGAATATAGATTTATTTCTTTATCTCTCCTTAGAGAGGTGATTTGGGATGGTGGGTAGGGATCAGTTAGACAGACACGTGTGCCTGTTGTCCAGAGCTCAGTCACCAGGAATTCCTTTGGGATCTGTGCTGCTCAGTGTGTCTGGGTCGTGTGTCTGTCGCTCTGTGATGTGAATTACCAATCTGTTTGCACACCTGGACAGGCAGAGTTGTGTGAAAAGAAACCTGGGAGAAGATTCCACAGTGTGCAGGAAACCCCAGTCTAGACAAGCTGAAGGTGGTTCATTATTCAAGGCTGCTGCATTTCTGCTGTGGAATGAAGACAGCGAGTGATTAGCCTTGTTATTGTCTCCATAGCACTGATTTAACAGAACTCGTGAGATTTAATCTAGCTGGGTGAGCTGGTGAATTTTTGGAACCCCTCACAATTAATCAGCAGCTGTAATTGCAATGCACAGCCTAAAACGTTGTGTTGCTCTCAGCTGACTGAGACACGGGGACGTGTCTGCTTCCAGTCCAGTGGCAAGTTCATCAGTTCCATCCTTCCATAATGCAGGAATTCAGCCAAAATAGCTACAATACGTGATATTATGGCTTATCACCAGCTTCCAGAGCCAGTCCCAGGCGGGGAATGGTGTCCTGCCCAGGCTTTGAGTCACCAAACTGCAGTGCTGAGGCTACGACTGGGGGCTGTTCCTTGCATCCCACAGAGGAATTTCACCTCTCCTCTCTGCAAGGCTGCTCATGAAGGGCAGTGAAGCAGCCTGAGATGGCCCCACTGGAGCATAACACCATGCTGTCGTTTTCCATGGCAACTGGAGGAGGGATAGCCTCACATTCCCGTGGCATGTGCCATTATCTGTGTGCATCCTGGCAGCTGATGCTCAGCACCTTTAGTAAAGCAGCAGCCACTGTGGGGAACAGCACACACTTGAAAATCAAAATAACTTGTACTACGAAGTCTTTTCCAGTAAATCTTTAGTTCCAGGGTGGGGCTGGAGTGAATGAAAATGCTGCCAGCAGCAGTTGGATCCTGCCGGGTGGCGGCACTTTGTGTTCCAATTGTCTCCAAGGGCCGTGGCTTTCAGTGAGTCCCAAGTTAATGAAACTGCAGCGTCAGTGGCTCCAGCCTAACAAAAGGAGTGGAGCCCCAGTTGAACACACATTTCCCCTCTGCAGTAAGTAATGGGGGCAGAACAAAACTGCAGTCTTTGGAAAAGGCCCCGGCCCCGCCATTGCGTTTCTTTGGCACAGATCAGCAGGGATTAAGCTGTGACCCATGGAAGTTCCTACTAGAACTCCTCTGTGAATACAACTGCTGTCACTGCACATGGCAGGGGAAGTGGTTTGTGCAACCACAGAGTGTCTGTGAAACACTGTGGTCAGACCAGGGCTGAAAGTGAGGAATGTACGATATGAAATGAGTAAACCCCAAACACAGTGACCAAAAGGTTTGAAATTTGCTCTAGGAAATCATCCTGTAGAGTAAGTGCTGGTGTCCTGATCACTGTCCTGACCAAGATTTTATTTAAAATTTAACAGTAACTAAACAGAGATTCACTGGGAGCTGTACAGGTGGTCTAGAACCCCTTCATAGCACAGCTCAATGCAATTGTGCCTGTAGTCTTCCCTCTGCCTCCAATCTCCCTCCAGCTCCCCTCAAAAAGAACATTTTTCAGTGTGAAACCTATTTGCCAGTACTTGAGAGGAGATGTGAGAGCAATGGGATCATTAAAAAGTCCTAATCTGAATTTGTAGATGCCAAGAAGCAGTTAAGGAGGTGCGTGGGGAAGGTGAGCATTGCACACAGGTTTGGCACTGAACTCCCCAGTCAATTTCCCTGCTCCTTCCTTCCTGGAGCAGACTGCCTGAAAACAGCTCTGGACGGTGGAATGTCTCTGAAGGTGGGGTGTGCAACATAGACACTGGGCTCAGCTGCTCCAGAATTATTCTTGTGAGAGAACAATACAGAGAAAACACTAAAACATTTATTCACTGCAAATGTCAATTAAACATTAATAAAATGCCAAGGTGGAACGTGGGCAATCTGAGCACTGTTTATTCTGCTGCTGAGTATCCAAATCAATTTAAAAAAGAAACTTCTCCCACACTGTTTTATTGGGAACTTGTGGACTTGTTCATTTTTAAACCTAAGAATCAGAGCAATCCCAGCCATACAAAATTACAGAAAAATAACTTTGTTTAAATAATTAATAGTGAATGATTCTCTAATGCTTTTTGCATAGTTGGGGTGCTTTGCTGAGCTATAAACCATTTTCACAGGGCAATTGCTACTCCTGTCACTGAAATGGGTCAATACACCGTGGATTTACACGGTTTTATGATAACCTTTCATATAAGCGTTGCAAAGGCAACATGCCCTGGCAGCATCACCATGACCTGTGTCTCTAGGCAGAGGCATTTCAAGCTTTCATTCTCCTTATCAGAAAGAGAGGAAGGAATTTGCTAGAACAGAGTGATGGGCTTTAGGCATTCGGGTGGGACTGGGGAGATCTCTGATCCCTGGCTCTCAGCTCCCCAGCCACAGGGTGACAGTGAGCTAGATCATTTTAGGAGCATCAGCACTTCATCTGTAAGGACACTGCTTCCCTCCTTTGTAGGAATCCTTAAAGCTTCTCATGAATTCAAGGCACCACGATAACTGTGGCAATATTATGGCCAGCCATAATATTTAATTAGCTGTCCTGGGAGTCTGCCGGTGTGGTGAAACGTCATGCAGAGCCCAAATCCAGTCTCAGGGAGAGTCTCTGAAGATGGGAACGCTAAGACACTGCCTCCCGATCTCCTAGGTGACAGGAGCTTGTGTCACTAATTGGTCCCTGAGCCTGCGGCACCGGGGATGACGCGATGGGGCTGGAGCGCAGCAATTACGGCTGAAGGGATTTGGTAGAGAGTTCGGTGAGAACGAATGTTGGGCGTGTACACAGGGGATTTAATCTGTGTTTGCTCACGCAGACCTGTTGTCTAGCGAGTTACTCCGAAGAGGAGCCTCAGGCTGCAGGATTAATGTAAGAACTATACTGAGTAAATGATGTCTTTTCTGTGACCAAATCACAGGTACAAACCAAATCTTTTGGTGAAGCCAAAACTGTTTGGTTTGTGTACAGCTCACTCACACATGCCTGCCACTTTACACGCTGGAGAATTCATCCTTTTGAGGAGATATTTGCCATCTATCCCGCGAATTGCTTTGCTGCTGTCTTGGTAGCAAGTTAAAATTGTGAGTCAGCTAATTGAGCTTGAAAAACAATTTAATCCTATTACAGCACGTAAGACACTGTCTTTTTTTGTTTTTCTTTCAATAATGCTGGTTCATGCACTACTCCCAGATATTAAGAAACACGTTGTAAGAAGTATGTCTCCTCTAAATAAGGCGTGGACCCACAACAAATAAATGAGCATTACATTCTGCAGTCCTTGTCCCTGGGACTCCCAAATCTCTTCACCTGTGCCTTGGTTCATCACCATTTTCACGGACCATCGTGCAGATAGTTTGCTAAAATATTTGGGTGTGATTTTTCCCTCATACATTTAGCCTGTAGCAAACACCTGGATTAGAAGCAGCAGGTACCAATAAACCAGTGCATTGTCTTCTCCATGTGAGACAACGTGTTCAGAAAGAGAGCAGCAGCCCTCATTTGGTTAATGAGGCAGAACTATTGTTAATAGTAATATTATTATTAGTAGTATTATTACTAAGTTAACATAATAATAGTCGTAATAATAACAATAATAACGAAGCAGCTGGCCTTTCAAGAAATGTCTGGGCATGGGGAATTTTTGGAGTGAGAAGCCCTCTGCCTTTAGGGTTGTGGCACAGGGCTCTGCTGTGAATGACCTCGCAGTCCTGTTGTTGGCTCTGGAGGAACAAGTTTGTGAGCTCATTATTCCATAGCAAAACTCTCCTTAGTACCTGTAACTGTTTTCTGCTTGCAGAGGTTGGCTGCTCTCCAGTGCTGCTGCTCTCCTGTTCTGGGTGACCTTCAAAGGAGCAGCAGTGTGAGTTGGATTGTTCTGGGACAAAGGCTTGTTCCCATGGCCTGGGACTCGGTGTCCACGGGACACTCAGCCACTCACTGACTTCACTTCCTCCATCTTCCCAAGGGCTTTATAAGCATAACCCTGCAGCAGGGACAATCTGTGGCAGGACAGCCAAATCTGCTGTTGTAACCACCACCACATTCCATAGTCCTGTGCTGAAACAGGGTCAGGCAGGTAATGGATATTTTATTCCAGTACTTTGTGCGTATGGAGCAATATATTTCCCCACGTATGTGTCAGAGCTTGAAAGGAGGATCCATTTTTAATGAGCTATACCATGCATAGCTAATGCAGAAGCTTAATTTTAGACACAGATTTTGGTTTTATCCATTAGGGAACACTGTAAACCCCTGTGGTGAGTTAGGATGACATGAGGAGGGTGCTGTTCAGTGGTGGCTTGGGTCCACCAGGTAAGAGGCACAGGTGAAGGTGGTCCTGCAGGTGCCTCAGTCCCAGCCCATGGATATTGCCAAGCACAGCTGCTACGTACATAATGTAACAGCCTGTTCCAGCTGACCCATTCCAGGGCCTCTTAAAGGCTCAGTTCCCTGCAGGCAAGGACTAAAAATAAGTCATCTGAGAGGGGTACTAGCTCAGCTAATTAGCCAAGGAGCAGAATACTCACTGCTGCACTGATAACAGTGTCTGGCTGCCTTATTCCGGTGCCTGGCACTGCCCACAATGACCAGGAAGATCCTGCCCAAAGGTGAACTCCATAGTGCAGCTGCTGTGCTGAAATGAGAAGCTCTCCAGCTCAGGATCCAAGCTCTTTGACCAAATCCTCAGTCCTTAATGTTCTGGTGGTACAAAGCTTGCATGAAGCTGGTCTGGGGTCCCAAGGAGTGTTTCCATTTCACTGAAGATCCATGATCCAAGTCCTGACCTGCCTGTGTGATAATTTAAGTCTGCCATGATCACATTGCTGTCAGTGCACCCCACAATGTTCTGGGCTACAATCAGAAGAAGTCAAACTCTCGATCAGAGCAGACAGAGAGGCAGAAATACAGTAAGAGGAATTTTTCCCAGCTTCATTTTCTGTTGTATCCCACTTCTTTACCTGTTCTACTCACTGCAAAGTGACAGTTCTCCTTCCATGCTCTGGACTGCAAAAGTGGTCTAACACAGATTTCTCTTTCTCCTAGTTCTGTTTTGGTTTTAATCTTTTTATTATTATTTTTCAACAGTCAAGGAGAATTGTCAAGTACTACATTTATGCTGATTGGAAGTGGCAGAGCAGTACCACCAAGGCCTTTGTGCCCCAGGAAATCACTGAGGTCCTTTATGGCTGCTGAGCATATTCATCTAGAAGCACCTTTTTGCAATGTTCTTCCTCCCCTGCCAGTTGTTTATTCATGCATCGACAATGAGGAGCACTTGAAGGTGAGCTTACTCTTGCACTTGTAGTATATTAAAATTAAAGAGCTGTGCTTCCAAGAATTGCACTCTCCTTCCCCAAACAGAAAAAGAAAAGCCAGACCTGAGCAAAGTGCACCAGGAGATACGATATGAACCTCGTTCAGCTCCCATAATTAAATACAGAGATCCACAAGATCAAAGGGCACCTGGGTAAATGAAAAGAAAAGCCTGTATGGAATGGATCCATCTGTGGAGCAACTTCTTATGGATTAGAATGATGTGAAGCCTTATCAGTCAAAGCGAAGGTGAATATGGCTGGGATTTAGCTGTTTGGGCAGAGTGCACTTCTGGTTTGAATTCAACATAAAAGCCGAACCAGACTGACACCACTGAAATGGGGAGGTAGCTGTCCTGGACCTGAAAGGAAATCACTGTCCCTGTCAGTGAGAGTCTTTTTGTTCAATATGGGTCAATACACCGTGGATTTACACGGTTTTATGATAACCTTTCATATAAGCGTTATATATAAGCAAGTGACACTGGGGTGGAGTTGTGTCCCCAGGACGTGCTTCTGAGCCAGGCAGGAGAACCTCTGGATGCTCCTGGCACAGTGCAGCAGGGAGGCAAGCCCGGGAGAGGAATGCTGGGGGGGCAGGGGCAGGCACGGCCAGTGGCGAATCGGGAACTCTGGGCAGCAGTGGAGCCAATCCAAGCGGGAGTGACACGTGCAGGGGATGACAGCACATTCCTGGAAGTGCTGGGTCAGAGAAACCGAGAAAACCCGAACCTTGAGCAGGTGGGAGTGACTCACGTGGAATTCATGGAACATGTGGAACAGCTGAAGCTGTTTGGAGTCGTGCAGAGTTGGTCCAATTTAGCATGAGCCATTTTCCAGGTCACCAGCGAGAGCATCTCTCCTTGCCCAAGGAGTGTTTTTCATCTCAGGAAGGCTCTTGTTCCCACTCTTGAGATTCCCACAATGCCAGCCCGAGTTCGAGGCACTCCAGCATCCGTGAGGGTAAGGCAGGGCTCTTGAGCATCGGGGAGAGCAGGATCTGAGGCCAGTGAGCAGAGTTTAGAGGAACAACACACACTTGACTTTGTTATTGTGAATTATCCCACATCCTTCCTACCACACCAGTTGGAGCCATCCCGATACATCTGCGGGGTAAACACGTGCCCATAAGAATCAAGTGCTTCTGCCCTGCTTTGTTAAGCCCTCCACTGGTTCAGAAGTCACTGGGGGTAAGTAATAGCTCCTGGAGCCAGGCGAGATGATTGTATCCTCATTTCCATTTCAATGTCTGCACTGCTCTTCCAGTTCACAGCTCTTTCGTGGCAGTGTTGATGATATCTGGGGACCGGGAACAAAGAAGGGATCTGAAGGCGTATGTCTGCATGCTGAGCTCTTTCTGCAGCAATTAAAAAATCACATCACTTTGAATTACGTGGGACCCTTGAAAACCTTCTCCTCAGAGCTGTGAAACTTCAGAGGAGCTCAGCACTGCCAGCCTTGCTGCCTTGCCCTGCTCTCCAATTTCCACATACACTTTATTCCTTGGAGCAAAATGTGTGTGTGCAGTGTCTCGGTGGTCCAGCCTCTGGTGCTACCCCAGAGGAGCATCTGACTTGACTAGAGTGTGAATAGTCTGGTAGATTTGTGCTGAATCTCAGTCTTAATAATATCAGAATATAGATACAGACTTATATAATATCAGTTAGTAATGAGCAGAGATTCCTGTGCAAGGAGTGGGAATGCTAAGACTGGCAAAACTTCATGGAATTGAGATGATAAATTGATCACTAAGGATTGCTGTTAACTTAAAGCAAATTATTTTCAACACTTGACTAGGCCTTTGCTAGGCTTAAAGGAGCTGTCTGTCCATCCCAACATCCATAACCCTCAAAGCCTATGGGCCAGTGGTGCTCTCTCTGATGAGTGAGGGCTCATTTCATCCCTGGAAGTGCTGCAGAGCCTGTGCTGCCATGGGACTCCCTCTAGAACTCAGAGCAAAAACCCCACAGATGCTTAACATGCAGATTTCTCTGTGATGACAGGACATCTTACTGCAATTAGTTTGGAGGGACTAAGAGGGATGTGGAAGGCTCCAAACAGTCAGGAAAAGGACAGAGAAAATAGGGTGTGGAGACCTCTTAACCACTTCCTCAGCATTTGGTGCATGACTGTGACTGATTTATTGTGCCTGAAGTGGAAGATGGAGGATCTCAGAACTTTGCATGCCAGGTCAGAGTCACAGACACATCCGGATCCACAGAGGACATCCACATTGTGTGAGCCCACGCCTTGTTCTGACATTAATTTGGAATCACAAGGCCTGTTTTCAGTTGCTAGGCCATTCTTCCCCCAACTTTGCTGTTCCTTCGCATAGCCAGAGCTGCTTCTTGAGCAGCAGGCTGCAAGGGGGTTAAATATAATTTGCACTCCTGACTTTCTGTTATGACTGTAAGAATAACTCAGCCTGCTCCCACAGACAGTTCCTGGGTATTAACTGCAGGTTTATTTGCTTGCTCAGAAGTGTTCCTGGTTCACACAGCTGAGCTGTGACCTCAGGAGAAGAGAAATAAATGCTCCCATCCTAGGAAACATCAGTGATGGACTTTTAGGTTTAGCAGTCCATTTACATTGCTTCTCTCCAGAAGAGAAAAGGCTGGGCATTTGGTTTTGGTTAAGGAAAATCCTTTCTAGCATCACTGGAGGTGGGCAGAAGAGCAGGTTGGTGTGCGAGCCACAGGGCCAGGCTCTGAGCAGTGTAAAAATACCCAGAAGAGCTTGACATGGCTGAGTGTTTCCTAAACAGAGCTGCAGGAGAGGGGAGCATCTGGTGGAATTAATTGCCTGTGATTTTCTGGAGGTGATTGCTCTGCTGCAGCCATTCCCACTCAGCTGAGATCAGAAGGGTGGGAACAGGTTTTGTTTTTTCACAAAAATTATATCTGATAGAGTATTTCAAAAGGAAAAGCTGCATGCAGAGACTGTATTAACACATTGACATGTCTCAAAAACTTCAACTGCTAAAAAAAACATATTATAGAAAGTTCAGGTGCCTGTGCCAATAAATGACACACTTCCAGTGTCCGAGAGTTCCAATTCCCCTTTTCCAGTAGCTTGTGAACATCAGATTTGAACTTTTCAGACCGAAGTATCCTGCCCTCAGAGTCAGGCTCAGGTTGAACTTCTTTTGCTGCGGGTTTTTAACTTTCGACAAAAGCACTTCGGCTCTTCCTCACAACCAAATGTGTCCCACATTATACGATTTGATTTTCTTATAGATTGGTTAAACTTTATTGGCTTGCTCTTTAGGAAGGTGGTTACCACAGATGTGTGATTTGCCACATCTGTGAAAGTAACCCAATTTAGACATTATAAAACCTCAGTAACACCACCTTCTACCAGGCAGAGGCTTGTTGCAGTTTGTCTGGGAAGAGTCTGTGTGGTGAAACAGGCCTTGGGTGAGTCTCTTGAGTGAAATTGGGTTGAACACTGAGCAAGGAATGGCCTGGTCCAGGGGTGACAGATGGTTGGAAAGCCAAACTGAGGCCACAGGGGCATTTCCAAGGGGCTGCTGCTCCACAGGCTTCTGAAAGATATTCCTGAAGGCAGCCAGCAAGGAAAGGCAGCCTGACTCTGACAGAGGAGGGAGGAGACAGCACTTTCAGGGATGTATCGGTGCAAGGGTGAGGTCTGGTAGAGTGGAATTTAGTAGATCAGCATGAATGAAACAGGTTTCATGGAGCCTGAGTCTGACTAGATAAACAGAGGTAAAGATTGGAAGCCAAATAATGAGGATTGACGGGGAGGGCTAGGAAGCAGCAGGGTGTTAGTCATGAGCACCAGGAAAAGCAAAACCAGCCCAAAAACCAGCACAGAGATAAGAAATCAGAGTTAAGAGCAGAAAGCCAGGCATCAAGTAACATGTAGAAAAATGAAGAGAAAACAGAGTGTCTACTCGTTGCTATTAGGGATCATTTTTCCTGGAGACAGAAAGAAGGCTGAGGCCCAGTGGGAAAAATAGTGTGTAATAGTTCATAACACAGGGAGGGCTGACTTAAAATTGCACAAGCAGCTCTTCATCTGCGGAGGTGGGAGAGCACTGGAAAGTTGCATTAGTCAGAGGAGTGGTTTGGTATTTTTTATTTGTTCTGAGGAGTTTTTTGTTTTCAACAAGGAGGGTAAGTAATCACTGCAAAAATGTAATAGCCTGCATAATGAATGAGTAATGAATTCTCTTCCCCCTGGAACCTCCAACTCTCTAAGGAAGACAAACCTGGCCAAGATGTAATCCAGTTTGCCCAGGGAAGGAAATGATGGTGGGGGATGTTGTGGCCTATGGAAGAGGGGTATTCAGGCAATTACTCCTAATTGTGAAGTCCCTGTTCCTGCAATCCTGACATTTCTACATCTGCTCTGCTTGACCACCACTTGAATGCTGTTCCTTAGAGTCAGCTTTCCATAAGCATGTGGAACTGCAGGAAGGAACAGAAAGGCTTTCCCTGGCTTGGTGGCAGCTGGATCAGTTCCATTGGCTCCTCTCTGCTGCACAAGCCTGGCCTGGCAGCGTGAGCATCATTGGAAAAGTTGGAGGAGGGATCATCTTTGGAGGCCCCAAATCTCTCTTGGAGTTCCGGGGTCGTCAGGGACCAGATGATTCTAGAAGGTGCTTTTGTCTCTCTACCTGCTTGCTCCCATTTCCAGCATTCCCTGTGGGAATCATCTGCTGAAAGGACACTGTTCCTGATCTTCAGGCCTCTGCTTGTCCCTGGGGACAAGGGATTTGTCCTGCAACCTGGACATAGGCAGCAATGATGTGACACAGGAAGGGAGGCAGGGGGAAGAGAAGAAAATCTCATTTTTCCTCCAAATGTGAGAATTATATTGATGCCTTGAAATGTGCCAGAATCAGTGAAATAATTTGGTAAACCACTGGAAAATCTGCTGTGGAGGCAGTGCTGTCCTGTGGGCCCTGGGCAGTGGCGGAGATGAAAACAAGGGTCTTTTCTGGGGCTTCAGTATAAACCCTGGATCCTGCTGTCCTTTTGGAAAAGGGTGGGAAGTCCCAGGCTCTGTCCTGGGTGGAGACCTGTTGGCTCTGAGGAGTGGGAAGGAGGCCAGTGGGCCGGGGCCAGCCCCGTGGCCTCTGCTATCTCCTGGCACGGAGGGCTCTGCTCCTCCCAGCCCTGCAGCCGACGCACTGCTTCCTCGCTGCTCCCGGAGTGTTTGTCTGCAAAATCCACTCAAACCTCGCCTGGGTTTTGCGAGATCCCTACTGAACTTGTAGGAAAAGATGTCCCGATTTCTGCCAAAGCTGGGGGGATATTCTGCAGGGCCCTGCTTGCCCACGGCTGAGCCCCTCAGCTGGTGCAAAACCACTCTGAAGTAACAGCAGTAAAAATCTGGGGGATGCCAATCCAGTGTGAAAATCCCACTGTCCTGCTTTAGGATGTGCCATCATTTGAGCTGGATTTTAGGGCAAACTTTTAGCACTGGAAAAGCTGAAGAGGTGCATAGAGAAGGGAGGGAGCATTGTGGAGGCTGTGACTGAAGACCTGTCGAAACAAAGATCTCAAACACAGGTCTGGGTGTGCCCTAGGAATAGCGGTCCTCTGGGATCCCTTCCACTCCCATTTTCCTCTAATCCAAGGCACTGGAAAGGTTTTTGTCAGTGACAGTTTTCTGAAGAGACACTCAGTGAAATGCAGCGGAGGTAAGGCAGGCTGTCACCTGGGAGCATCTCTTGCCCTTTCAGATCTCCTGGCTTCCAGATAATTCCATTATGTGCACACATGAAAACGGTTCTGTCCTGAGATGAGGTTACCAAGTCCAGCCAGGACTCTGAATGAATATTTGCAGCTCTTGGAGGGTTCTCCCCATGACAGTGCATTCAAAGCCAACTCAGCACACAAATTTTTGCAGAACACATAAAAACTGTCTTAAAATCACTTCTTCACGTGCACCACAACAATTTTATTCCTTTTAAGTTTGGGCAAGGTGTTAATATTCTTGGCTGGCTGGAAACCTAACAAATACCTTTGATTTCTCCTTTGGCTGTGCTTCTTGCTGGATCTGCCAAGCATTCTTTAGATGTCAAGGTCTGGGATTTATATGCTGGAAAACGCATGATATTTTGAGGGCACGGAGTTAACCAATTTTGCACAGAATGTACTGGTTATGTAAAAGCCATATTTTAGAATGAAATCGATGCCTTATGGAAAATCCTAAGTATGGAAGCAAAGTGAAGCTCTGTGTTTATGCACAGCGCAGATACACACCCCCAGGCCTGGCTTTGCAGGATTCTCCACCCTTCTGTGTTGCTGTGCTTCAACCATGACCTGAAGGGCTCATTGCAGAGGTGAAGAGCTCCATTTCCATGTCCCCTCTCCTAACAAGAGTTTCCTCTTTGGCACGTTGTTTTGTTTTCCACTTTCTGTGAAGATCTGAATTCCAAAAGCCTAAGCAGCCAGATAACACCGGGCATTTTGCAACACAGACCAGTGGATTTCTCCTTGGCTTACCAAAGTGCTGTCAATTTGTGGAATTAGGGGAGAAGGTGAATGTCCTCCTCTTGTCTTGCACCATTCCCTCATTGCACTTCCACCCTATCCCAAACCAGATCCTCCTGTAGAGGAGGTGGATTGGAATCTCACGAGATTGAATTAAAAAGGAAAGTGGGTGAATTTTTATATTTGCGTTTCAGAGGTCTCAGATGCATCTTAAAGCATTTTTCAATGACTAAAAAAGAAAATAAACTTACTTTTTCTTTTTTGTCATTATGTGAACAATTAAATTATATTAGTCATACATTTATTTTAGTTTAATTAATGGAAAGATAATAAGATATTTCCAAACAACAGCCCTGGAATGGAAACAGATTATGCTTTGCTTTTCTGGGTTGTAGCAAAGGTCTGATTGGTAGCTTTGATGAACTTTGGCTCAAAAATACGTTGAGTGAATATGGCTTTACTGTGAAAAGTAGATATGGATTATTGCTAGGTACATTCCATAATGGAAAGTCTCCCATTTTAGGTGGATGTGGATCCACCCTGAACATGTCTTTGTTTATTTGTGAGATTGTTTCCTGCTTTTCCTTATCACAAACTTCCAGCTGTGAGTTAAACCGGCATCACTGACGTTTTGGTCTCTGGACTAAAGGATGCAAAGAGGCCTTTCTGTCCGGGGAAGGACTTGGACAACTATGCGGGGGTACCTGGAGGCAGAGAAGGCTTCTCCAGCTTCCTTCCTTCAGCTCTTGACTCCATTGAAACAGAGGGAATAAGAGCAATAACAAACCTGGGCTATTTTACTGTCATTTTTAGCCTGGTTTCACATGGAATTACACACCTATGTCTTCCTCTTCCCCACTATCTTTTGGAGCTGCTGGCTGAAGTCAGCATTTGAATTTTTAACAGTAATTAACTTTTTACATGTTTCCTAAAAGGAAACTTGTTTTATACTTCTGTCTGATCCTTTCCCTGTACTAAACTTTTTTTTTCAGGAGTAGCCCTCAATAGTAGGTGCAACATTCCAGCAGCATTCCCAGTAACAACAGAAGTAATGGCATCCTTTCCTCCTGGAAAACAATGGGGGGAGTGGGACTGGGAGTTGACCCAGATTCTCCCCTTGTCATAATGTCAAAGTCAGTTATGAAGATATCTGAACATGAAAAATTTTAAATTACTTTCCTAAAATCTATAAGGAAAACCCTGATAAAACACATTTCACTGACCTTTATGTTCGTAGTGAGTTGGGCCTCCTGGGATAAAATTTTTTTTCTGTCCTAGGACAGAAATGATTTGTAAAAAAACCTTCTGAGTAAAAACACAAAGCACATTCCACACTTCTCAGTGTGCTGCTCCTTGGAATATGAAAAAACCATGGCATCCTCTGCTCCCCTGACCCGACACCCATCAGTCACAATAGACACTAGAAATGTTGTGAAAGAAATAGAATCCCAGTCCCAGGTGCTCTCCCTGCTCCAGGTGATGCGGGATGTCCTCAGCACGTTTCTGCCATGTGCAGCTTTCCCCCCAGCCAGCACAGAAAGTGCCAGCCTGGTTTTGAGTGGGTGGGTCTCTTGAAAGCGCATTGAAACCCTTCTCCCAAAGACCTGGCAATGTTTGGAGTGTGGATTGGGATGGGCAGGGCCAACAGTGCCTTGTGGTGACCTGTGGAGCTACGTGGGGACGGCAGCTCCGGGAGCTCAGGCTCATGGAATGACCCTTCCCTTGCACAGCTGCAGCCTTGGCACCCTCCAGGCTGCTGTCCCTGGGCACTCCCTGCTCCATGGGAACAGTCTGCAGAGAGCAGTTTGCCCATGTGGATTCATCTGGACAGAGGAATTTAGGAAAAATTGCTGTTCTTTTAAGCATGGATCTGAATCTGGAACTCATTTCCATCTTGGCCTCTTCAGGAGCAACTGTTCCGAGAAGGAAAAGCTCCAGGCTGGTTTCCTGTGTCCAGCAGCTCAGGGTTCTAAGTCAGGGAATATCAGCCATTGTGGAAATGGTAGAACATGGGAGAAAATTGGGTGAGATGAGACCAGAACTCCAAGGGTGAACAGGGATATCCAAAGTTACCCCTATCACCATTGGGTGGTTTTTAATTATTATTTTTTCCTGTAGCTCCCTGTGAATCTCTCATTCTAAAATGAAACAAAAACACCTGAAGGTCACAAAAAAAATCTGCATTTTCATGCTGCATTGCTTTTCTGTGACATTTAACCCTTACTTCCCTTCCCTGTTTTGCATTATAAACAGAACTTTTATTCCAAGTGATAAGTGCACCTTGACTTCTTCCACCTTAATTGGAAAGATGTTGATGACTTTCCCTGTTTTCACCATGGACCTGATCCAAAGCTCAAGGAAGGAAACTTCCAGCAGGCGTTGGCCTGTGTGTCACAGACACTTGAATGACTTTCTGTGCATGGTGGGAAAATAGAATTTTCCATTCTATTATTTTCCTTTTTAAAAGGACATGCAGTATGTACTGGGTTATTTTTTAAATTATTTATACAACTGTATCCTGACAAGCTACAACTTCCTCCCAGGTAAACACAGCTTCAGTTTGTTTCTGTAGTGTGGAGCTGTGTTTGTAAGGTTGGGGAAGGACCACAACTATTGTGGGGTGTGCTGTCCCAGAAATCCTCCCCTTTATTTTCTTTAAAAACTTTGGGGGACATTCTTCTTGTGTGGGTTTCACAAGTTCTGGTTCCTTGTACCACAACACCTGTTTTATGTAACCCACATTTGTTTTTATTCAACGTTATACATATGGATTTTTAATAACTATATACATAAAACAGTGAGTTCCAGGCCCGTGAGGGGAAAGGTGCATCACGAATCTTTACCATTCCATGTGTATTTCATCTTGAAATTCCAGCATCAGACTCTCTTGTCATGTGTTAAAGGCCATTTTTCCATTCTAGAAAGTGGAAAGATTCCTATTTTAGAGAAGATCAAAGTATCAGTTGGAAAGTGCTTTGAGGCACCTTGAATGGGACCGAAGGAAAAAAAAAAATCAAATTCTGGTCCGTCAGGTGCTTTAAAAAGTTCATCTGAGAAAATCCCTGTGCTGTCCCCTGGGTTTGTGCCATTTTCCATGGGTAGCACAGAGGCTCTAAAAGCACTTGGGAACTGGGGAAAGCAGCAAGGGCAGTCGGATTTTACCAGGCCTCTCCTCCCATCAGCTTCCCACTTTTCTGACTTTCCTAATAGCTATTTTGGAGGTTTTTCCCCACATAACAGTCTTTTATACAAAACTGGATTGCCTGCAAATGCAGAAACCTCTGGATATTTTTTTTCATGAAATCCAAACCCCAATTTTGGTGCCAAAGGATCCCATGTGGGTTTGGAACTGCTGCTTCCCCAGGACCAGAGCATGATATTTACCTGGTGTTTTCCAGGTAGGAATAAGTGTGCTGAGTTCATCCCTGTGGCTCACAGGGAAATATCAGTTTGTTTGCCTCTGAAAAATGTACATTTTTCCTCATGAAAATACCCTGGATAGAAAGTCATAACCTCTGAAGATGATGTGACCACTTGGTTAACTGGAAGCAAAGCTGCCTTCCAGGAGACAGGGTTCCTGGAGAGGAAGGATGCAAGAAGCATCACCTGCTGTGTGAGTTTTGCTGTTTTTTCTCACTTTGTTTTTGTTCCTAGAGGGAGAGTGTGTTAAACAATAGCCTTCTAACTTGTTCTAGGCTTTGGCAGTTTTGGGAATAACATACACGCTGAAAGACAGGAATTTAGACATTGTGACCTCTGGCTAACTATAATAAAGATAAAAGTTGAGAGTTTTCCAAGGAAACTAGCCCACAATTAAGACTTAATTCTGCAATTCACCATTCCCCCCTCAGCCATCCACTGATGCTGCTTTGTGATGAAATTTCCAACAGATGGCTGGGATCCTCCAGGCGTGGAGAAACTGTTATTATCAGAATATTAGCAGGCTTTCAAACCTTCCTCCTACCTTAGCTGCTGTGCTAATGAGGCTCCCATCTCCCCTCCAGGGTTTGCCGCAGGGTTTTCTCCTGCAAAAGGGACTTTTCAAGGAAGACATGAAAATGTTGAAGGAAATGTTGTGGGTGTGGCCTTGGAGGATTTCTCTTCATATCCTTTCTACAAAGGGCTCAATAATGCTCTTGATTTTTTTCCCCTTGTGGAATAAAGATGTTTGGACCTTGAATTGAAGCGTGTAGGAGTAAACTTCGCAAAGCTTTTAAATAGTACCATAGCAAGAGGGGGAAAGCAGCATTCTGCAGAAACCCGCTGCTCTAGAACAAGGAGCAGGAGTGTATGAAATACCAGATCCTCTGCCTTGGATTTCAGGCAAGCCACTATTTATAGGGTGATCACTGAAGCTGACTCCAGACTGCACTTATAAATAGCTGAGCCTATGTTTCCCTTCTCTGCCAGAATTTTCCCAACTGCAGTTTCATGCTTCCCTTGTCGTGCTGAACGTTGCTTGTGGTTTGTGGACACATTGCTGGGCAGTGTTGGGGGCTGATAAAATTGGATTCACCAGTAGATTTCCCTTCCTTGTTAGCAAATCCTGCATGGATCCCGCTTTGGGAGTGATGTGGGAATGTGGGTTCTGTTGCCTGCACACTCTGATGACACTTGAAGATGAAACTTGGGGCTTCAAAGTCATTCCAGAACTTCTGACTGCAGTTTGAAAGTCAGATTTTGTGAGAAGGTGTCTTACTGTGTGGGATTCTGAGGAAATCCTGCAGGCTATGACTGAAGCCCTTAAAATCCACTGTGCTTGGCTGCTTTTGACTTTTTAAAATTTGGCCAGATCCTTTGTAAGGCAGAATCATGGCACTGGGGGCTTTTTGCCCACCAGAGCGTGGGAGAGTCACACTCAAACTCCTCATTCCTGGGATTCGTGTGGAGAATTCCTCACTAAGGTAGTGACTGTTAAGGGCCAGGACATTTTTAGAATAAGCAGTCCTGCATGGAGGCAGGTGGGAGATCTCTGCTAAATGAGGAAAGGGGAATCTTCTTAAAGCTTCCCACAGAATTAAAAGTTGCCAGCTTGTGCTTGCAGACCTGCACCTGAGCAACAGCCCCAGTGTGGAGCGTGTCCAGGATCCAGTGTGGAAGTTGTGAGCATGGGAGGGAGCAACTCCAGCCTGGAGCTCTGAATGGTAGAGCAGCCTCTTTCTTCTGGTAAATAATTCCTGTTAATGTGTCTCTCTGAGGATCATTTCGTCCATCTGTGTGGCAGCATTGAGGCAGGGAGAGCAGATGACTGCACATGGATGAGGCTCCACTGATGTCAGACGCATCCCTGCACAAGGTCCAGCTGCATGGAACTGAATGAGGAATCACAGCCTCAGCAGTTAAAGTCCAGCATTACCAGAGCAAGGTAATCACCACAGAAAGCATTTAAAAATCTGTTTATGCTGGTGGGTTCTTGGAGTACGTGCTGATGTCTTAACCTGACCTGAAAGCTTCAGTTCCTGTAGGAAAAGTAAGCAGGTTGTCAGAAAAATGAATAAAATTTGGGAGAGGGCTAAGAATTTAACTTTTTTTCCCTGTAGTAGTTAATGGACCAGCTGCACCTGGCAACTTTGTTTTGTCAAATTACACAGGCTGATGTGTATTTTTCATAGAATCATGGAATGGTTTGGGGTGGAAAGGACCTTAAAACCCATCCAGTTCCACCTCCTTCCATGGCAGGGACCCCTTCCACTATCCCAGGGTGCTCCAAGCCCTGGCCAACCTGGCCTTGGACACTTCCAGGGATCCAGAGGCAGCCACAACTTTTCTGAGCAACCTGTGCCAGGGCCTCACCACCATCACAGAATTTCTTCCTAATATCTAGTCTAAAACTATTCTCTTTCAGCTTAAAGCCATTAAATTTCTAATTAGGTGCATTTCTGATGCATCTAGAAGAAATGGAGGACTGAAACTATGGTGAAACACAAGGAAAGAGAATAATGTTTGGCAATAAAGGGGCAAAGTTTTTTGCAGAGAATTATGCAGGTTTTTGTGGGACAGATAAATGCTGAGGACTTTGGTCAGCTTTCCTCCCCATTTCTGTTTCAGTGAGGAAACCTTGCTGTGTCAACACCTTTGAGGTGTTGAACCTCAAGCTGCTGCACCACAGAAGGGGCTTTGAAGGGCCAAGAGACTTCCTTTGCAGTCGTAGACATCCTCTGTGTTTGGATTTCTTCTGTATGGAGCCCACAGGACATGAGAACAGGTCCCAAGACATTTATTTCATTTTTTAATGTACTGCCTTGGACACAATGGAAACGTCTGCAGGGGATGTTGTGGTACGCTGGCCCCGAGCCCCTGCTAGATCTCACTAATGCTTCCTGTCCTTCCACAGGGATTCCTGCCAGGACTCCTCCCGGCCGCTGGAGATTGCCGTGATGCTGGCAGGGAGAGCAGGAAAGCCATCTTGTCTTCACACTGTCAGCATTTCCACTGCTGACTCCGGTGGCGTGGGAAGGAGACAGCAGCTGGCTGAGGCCAAGGCCGAACTTTTGTAAGTGCCCTGTGCTTGAGTCATTTTCCAGGGTTGGGGATGTTGGGCACATGGAGAAATAGGCCTGGAGCTCACAGGAGCTGATGGTGGAGAGAAAACAGCTGAGAATGGATGCTCCGGGGACAGGGTAGGCACAGACAGTTGGGGAGCACTCAGAACAAAAGAGTATTGCCAGACTTCTGAGGTACAACCTGAGTGTAGAGTTACAAATGGTCTGCATGTCCTTGCTGCTTGTTTCTCCCTGTAGAGCCCCTTCCTGTGTCACACACACCTTCCCCTGTGGCTACTGCATGGGGATACCTGGATGAGTGTTTACCCCCAGATGCAGAATTTTGGGTTGGTCAGCCTCCTGAGCTGGTTGTAGAGAGAAGGCAAACTAAGGATTGAGGATCAGACACATCTATGTTTTCGATGACTGTTGAGAAACAGAAATATCCCAGTAAATCCATCCCAGGAAATGCATTGCTACAAAGTGTTCCTGAAGGTGAGGGTGTAACCCTGAGCTGGGTGTAACCAAAGTGCTGTGGAAAAAAGGGTTCTGTGAGGAAATGTTTGTGAAGAGGAGCCGTCCTGCTTCCAGACACGCTGTGCCCACAGTGAGGGAGCTGAGTTTTTCCTCTGGGCAGATTCTTGCCCATCTTTGATTTTCCTCTCAAGAGCTTGGCCAAGTCTGCCACAAGACAAAGCTCCAGTCTGGATTTGTGCCTTGGAGCCCCACTGTGTGTCTGCAACCAGGAGTTACAGGTGGAGGAAAGGTGTGTCTGGTGAGGGGAATGGATCTCAGTTATGCTGGGAACCTGTGGAACTGGAACTGTCTGATAACAGGAGGCTTTGCCAGTCTAATGGAACAGTAAGGGAGTTTTTTATTACAGTATGAGTTTCTTGGTGTGCATTTTTATTGTGTTCTTGGAAGTTGCCACCATCCTTCAGTAGATTTTTTAGAGTTTTATTATTGCCTTAACAATTGTGGCTCTTAATAGCTCATCTAGATGCGTTGCTTTTGTACCTGCTTGGAAGTACCCCTATACAAATTCAAATGTGGACCTTGGGGACATGGTTTAGTGGTGGCCTTGGCAGTGCTGGGTTAATGGTTGGACTCAAGGATCTTAGAGGATTTTTCCAACCTAAACCATTCTATGATTCCAGTTTTGGTTCATTTTATTTTGAACAACGCATTAGTTTATTTAAACTAAGATTTATTTAAACATTATCTTTCAGAGAGGTTGAAATGTGATTACCTCTACGTACCTGTGCTGTGTTTTCCCCGTGGTGAAGGTGTCAATATGCACACGGATCTCTTTCTGTGGGATGAGCATCAAACAGTAATATTGAATATGGTGGTTTGGTAGATTTTCAAAAGGAAAAAAAACGAGATTAAATACTGCTTCAACTGTGAGGAGATCTATGTTTGCCTGGGCAAAATGTGTGAGGAGAAAACCCTTGGGCTTCAGAGCCAAACTAACTACAAAGTAACGGGGCTGAAGGGGAGTGACTTTGCCCAACATTGTTGCTACCCCTTTCCACTTCATTTAAAAACAGTTTCTGTCATGGCCATTCATTCCAGTCCTTTCGGTTTGGTCAGAGAGGAGGGCATGTGGACGTCAGTGGGAACAACCTGTTTGTCTGACTGGGTTTGCTCACTGACTTTAGGAAGTGCTGCTAGTTTACCTTGTGAGTATTCCCTGCTGAATTGTCACCAGGTTGTAGGCTTTGGCTTTCTAGCTCTGCAAGTGGAAGGTTCATGCTGAAAATACAAACAAATTGGTGCCATAGTTTTTAAAATTAACTGAGTATCCTCTCTGTCAAACCTGGAGATGCTGCTGTGAAGTATCAGCAGCAAAACATCTGCCCTGTTCTTTACCAAATGCCGGCTCTTTAAAAAGAAGAAAATGACTGTCAGTAACTGGGATAACTGGTTGGAGCCCACAGTGGGGCTATTCTGGTTCTTGCTTCTCCAGGCGTTTCTTCCTACCCAGTTATTTCCATGGGAATCCATGGCCCACCCATCTTTGAGCTATGGGGGTTAAGGAATCCTAAAATATGCTGCATGCTCTTGCTCACTCCCAGACATTGCAGACTTTTGTCCCTGCCAGATTGCTTGATGGATATTAATAATTGAGTGAAGGGTGATTTTTTAGGATATTTCTTAACATCCTAGCATTTGAATATATTTTTAATAATTTCTATCTATATACACACATTTTTACTGCATCCCAAGGTCTGGATATGAACCAGCATGAGTGACAAACATGAAAGTATGTTCTTAGATCTTATCAAGAATCTTGTAGGCTTCATGGTGACAGAACATTTTAAAGAGGCTTTCTGAATGCCAGAGGAGCTTTTCCCAAGTTTAAGGGACTTAGTCTCTTTGGGCTCTCACTGGAAATTGGGAGGAGGGTGCACTGTGGGAGTAGCAAGGAGGTGGCTCTGGCAGGGCAGTCTTGGAAATCAAAGGAGAACAAAATATCCAAAAGAGCCAGGCTGATAATTTTGACAGGCTGGAAATGAAGCAATATTCCAGAGATTATGCCAGGAAGTGGATATTGGAAATTTTGGCAAAGAGGCTGAGTGTGAAGGGGCAGGAGCCAGATAAGAGGGAGTTTAAGGCAGGCGGAGGACGGGAACTCCAGACAGCAGTCAAATAGGAGTGAGTGTGAGGATGAAGAGCAGGAGAAAAGGGAGTGATAACCAAGGAGCCCAATGAATCCAAGAGTAGTTTGTTGATTTTTAAATAAAAGACGTGGACAGCACTGGTCCATAGCTGTATTGCAAGTGAGAGGTGAGGGAGAGTGGACAGGAGGGAAGGAGTGTGGGCATGAGGAGGGTGAGGACAGGGAGGCAAGCAGGGCGCCAGGATTAGCAAAGGAAACCTGAAGCAGCAGGATCTGCCTCTGGCTGTGGAAGAGGGGAAAGGAGGAAAGGCACACTGGCTCTGGAATAGCAGTTTCCCCTGGAAAGACAGGTAAAATCCTGCCCAGGAAAGGAGGAAAAGGGAAAGTGTGGCAGAAGAGCAGGTGGGCTTGGGTTCCAGGGATTCAGTTGCACTGGCAAAGGGAGACTGTTTACGTGGGAAGGTGACAGGACTGGAGCGGGAGAGGATGACTGCAGTGGAGGAAGTCAAATCCGGGATGGGGTTTCCACTAGGGATGACAGAGCAGCGGGAGGGAGAGCAGCACTAGAGGAAATGGATGCTGGGGGCGAGCCAACATTGTCTTTGCGATAGGAGAGGGTGTCAGAGGAGGAGGAGCGAGGAGGCTGGAGAGACCCAATAACCAAATAAATGTGAGGGAAGAGAAGGGGAGCCGGGAGCGGCTGGATAACACCCACGGGAGGCTGGGAGCGAGGGCCGGCGGAGGGGGAAGACCTGGCGTGAGCACAGGGCAGGCCCGAGCAGCAGCAGGAGCAGCAGCAGGTGAGGATGCGCCCCGGGCGGTGCGGCTGCGGGCCGTGCCAAGCCCCCCGCCCCGCAGAGCCGCCGCAGGGCAGGGGCGTGGGGCGGGGGCTCCTCCCGCGCTGTCCCCGCCCCCCGCGCCCCCCGCTCCGCTCCGCTCCGCGCCGGGCG
>VZRV01005198.1:196288-228632 GCA_013398115.1 Falcunculus frontatus
CGTCGGGGCGGTGCGTGGGGGGCGGTGCGGGGGTCGCAGCGCGCTGTCGGCCGGGCCCGCTGGGGAGCTTTGTGTGCGGGAGCGCCGCGCTGACCCCGCCGCGCTCCGGGTGCGGGGCTGCGGTCCGGGCGCGGCCATCGCCCGCCGCCGCGGGTACCGCGGTGCCCGCAGTGAGCGGCACAGTGCGCGGGCTTGGTTCGGTTGTCTCGGGGCTGGCTCTGGCTGTTAGGTGGGTACAGGCCTGATTTAACAAAAAAAAATATGGCAGACTTGTGCTAGAGACTGTGAGACTGCAGCAGCTCTGAAAAACCCTTGTTCATGGCACCGGGGCTGACGTTTCATTCAGTAGCTGATGTTTTCCCTTTTGGAGTGATGATACAGAACTAGAGTGAGCATTGAATTTGTGATGTTGATGTCTTAATCGTGAGTGAAATCGCATTCGTGTTTAAAGGTGAGTAGTGATCTGTGTTTCTACGTTGTGCTCCGCATTGTCCATAGGTATAAATGCTAAATGTTCAAGATCAGGATTGCAGGGAGAGGGAATAAACACAGACTGTCAAGATCCGGAGCGTTCGGCTCATCCTTCGACCTTTATTGACAGGATACCAGCATTATGAAACCTGCTTGCCGAACAGTTCGGGGAAAGGGCTGGAATTCCCGCAGCCCGGCATCGTGCTGACACGCATCTTGGGGAACAATGCTCCCCGGAGCCGGGGTTAGAGAGGCAGGGCACGGAGAGGAATTTGTTCTGAGAGATAGCAGCCGTGTGAAAATGTCAGGGGAGGCTGTGACTCCTCAGGCCATTGCAGGAAAACTCCGCTGGAGGAAGGACTTGCAAATGCTCAGAAGGCTCTGAGGAGAGAGACAGGAGTGAAAATGGAATGGAATAAAGGGCTGGGAAGGTGGGTGATGGCAGCAGGACGTGATTTCTAAAGAATTGTTGTTATCCTTTAGCATTTTATTTTTCTCCGTGTTTCTGGGGAGAACAGAAATGGCTGTAGTGATGCCTCCATGACTTAGCAGTGGTTGTAGGGCTGTGGGGAGGGACGAGGGGCTGGCTCATGTGTCACAACCAGTGCTGGAGAGGCAGGAAAATAGGGAATATTTTGTTACTTCATGCAGTAGCATAAGCGTAGAATTATGAATGTGGAATCAGGAGGTTGGGTTCTGTTCCAGAACCCGCTTGAGGTTTTTCTGTAATGCAGGTAAAGTGCAGCAAATGACACTCACTAAAGCAGGATGCAGCGTTTTGGTATAAAATAGGAGCTTGCAGCAGCCATGTGGCAAAAAGCGTTAGAGATGCTGTTTCATCTCTGTGGTGGCACGGATCCTGCAGCCTTTGGAATTGCTGTGTGTCACTGAACCCTGCCTGCACACAGGAGTGGGGCAGAGAGGGGCAAAACCCTTCTGCTGCATGCGTGGAGACCAGGATACTGCTGTGTGCAGCTCCAAGAGCCCCCGGGGAGCAGGAGTACAAACCATTTTATGAAAGATGTTTTCTTTTTCCTTCATCATCTATGAAATGGAATGAGTTAAACCCCCTTTATTGGATGGGCCTGGATTGCTCGTTTGCATTACGTCACCTGACTAAGGATTTATTTTTCATGTGGGTCAGTTACAGGATTTAATATTTGTAGTTGGATTGCCTGCAAAATAATTGTATTTCATTAGCAAGAAGTGCGTGGACATCTTTTGTGGAACACAGAGGAGAAAGTCTGTTTATGCAGATGTTTAAGGGTCAGACTGCAAAAGTTATTTAGACTGTTAATCTCTATAGGCACCTAAATTCCTTAGTCATCTGATCTGGGCACAAGTGAACAACCAGTACAATAGTTTATCATTGCCCATTAGCCATGAGTCAGCTCCTAAATCCTGCCCGGGCTGGTGCCTGTGACCACAGGCTTCCTGATTGCCCTTTCCCGGGTCTAGGAATACCTCTGGAAATGCTGGAGCCTCAGGGGCTGGACAGGTGACCTGACGTCAGGGCAAGGAGCCACCAGCTCCCCTTGGATCTCTCTGGCTCAGCTGAGGTTGTGCAGTAGGGCAGTGCAGGCTCTTTCCTGTGGTGCCTGGAAACTCCTGATGAGACCAGGCCTGTGCTCCATGGTAGGAGCTGTGTGGAGCCATAAGGGCTTTCCTGGCATATCGGCTCCTGCCGTGGGCTGCTCCTGTTCCGAGATGATGGAGCTGAGGAGTTTGCCAGCACGTTGGACCCTTACCTCTGCTGAGGCTCATGGCAGCTTTCCCAAGTGAAACCAGCAGGAATCTGGCCTAGAGGTGTGAAATGCGAAAATCCAGTTGCCTCCTCTTGCTTTAAACCTGAGAAACCACCTCGTGTTGGATTGTTCTGACCAGATACCACTTGTGTGGAGAAGCAAGTGTTGGAGCTGCAGCTCCACACCGAGGGGAGTGTGATCCATTGGGATCTGTGTCCTGCAGAGCTTGGTTTGGAGCCTGCTTCCCCCACTACTGGATTCTTTTCCCCCCACCCACATGTGGTTTTCGTTTGTCAGCCTTTTATTATTACTCTTAAAATGATCTGTTGCGAATTTGTTTTTCTAATGAACATGAATACAGCGTTGCAGCAGTTACAGCTGGACCTTTGGAGGCTTTTCCTGCAATGAAAAAAGGGTTTCAGAGAGATTACATGTTTTTTTAAAAAAAGAAAGACATAAGAAAAATTCTTCTTACGCCCAGTAGACCCCAATTTATTCAACAGTTTGATCAGAGTGACATAGATCAATTCTATATATATTTAAGCAGGCAGCTTTTTTTTCTAGTTTGTCCAACTTCATTTCTTTTTCATGTATTGTTAATCCTAGACACATTTTTTACTGCCCATTCCTCATTTAAAAAGGCCAGTTTTGCATGGAAAAAGCTTTGATGTATATTGTTAGGTGAGGGTTGAGTTCATAACAGATTTTATGGCTGGGGGGGGCTGTGTCTGGAAGTGTTATTTCTGCTTGTAGTGAAATATATGTGATTATCAAAAGATATGCACCAATGTATAAAGGTCGTACTCAGGGATTGTGTACATCTCCCTATAGCCAAGGACAGATTAAGGTTGAGGATTATATTGAGCTATTGTTTTTCATCACTGTTAACATTTTTCTCATCATCTTCTCTGCGAGGTTTTTTTCTCGTTGAATGGTAATAATTTCAGGATGTTCTTACTTTGTCATGTCTCATCACTTTCCTGCTATTCTCTTAATATATTATTTGATTGTTTAGTATATTTACTCTCCTATTACATTGTACAAACTCATATTTGTTTTTAAGCTGCATGTGTTTTAGCCTACCAGAAATCCCTTTGGTGTGTCGCCACTGCCACCAGAGAAACCCATTTATGCTGCTGTGCAGCCACTTTTATTCCACAATGTGCTGAGTGTTAGAACTTTAAAAAGAGATGGTGAGTTGGTGTGATTTGTTCAGCAGCCCCTCATGTCAAGAGGGCAGTGGGGACGGAACAAAAGAGGCACTGCATGTGAAGCCCTTGTGGCAGCAGATGCTGACCCACACCTGTTGGATACTGGGAATAGCCTCACTGGTCATGCCAGCCGTGCCCTTGGAACAGGAGAGGTGTGCCATTAACACTCTGTCCTGAGAGCTAAAAATACTCTGCCACCTAACTGTTCACAGGTAAATGTTCCAAATTTAGCAGTTTTTCTGTTTACTGGGATTCCAAACATAGCCTGTTCCCTTTTTGGGAGAAGTAGCCAGACCTGAAGTTACACCTGCCGAGCAATTAGCCTGTAATCTGTGAAACATGTTCAAGAATGATGTTCTTGGATTTGATCTCCTGGGTTTTGTTCACATGTCCAGAACTGTGCACAAGAGGAAAGCATTTCTCCTTCTCTGTGAGAATAGGAAGCGCAGATGCTTCTACAAATCATCAGAGAAGCTGTGGGCTTGCCTTGAAAAGCAAAGTGTTTGTATTTTATTTTTAAGACAGGAATAGGGATTGACTGACAGCTCAGTTTGATTGGTGTGACCACTGGGTTTGGTTAATCATGTCCCAATACAGCACGGAATGATTCCTGGAATGGGCAGCTGCTGCTCTGCATGAGATGTGGGGTCTGGGAAGAGATGTAGTTGCAGACACAGATCTAGGATGTGATCAGAGGGGATGAAGACCTGGAGCCACCCAGCCGTGCCCCACTGCCCATGTGAGTGACTGGCACGGGGTTAATGGGTTTGAAGTAGTGAACTTAATGAATAAAGCATTTATGCTTCACGTGTTCAGTCTCCCTGTAAGAAGTGCTGGAGTGGCTGTTGTGATCCTTCCTGCCCTCAATCCGTGGAGACTCGCACACCTTTAGTTCTAGCTTTTGTTTTTTCAGCTTGCCCCGAGGTTTTGTAAAACAGCATCACGTTGAGGTCATGCCTGTGCTAAATTCTCCTGGCCAGGGCTGCAGTGGTGCCTGCAGAGATCAGGGAGGATCACGCCCCACCCTGAAATTGTGGAGTTGGATTTTCCATTTTCCCCCTTCCTTGGAGGCGTCAGTGGCCGGGGCTGGGTGGGAGGTGCTCCGAGGTGACGCAGAGGTTCCTCTCCAAGCCTGGCCCTGACATTTTAAGGTTATACTGATTACCCAGTTTATCCCAGGCAGACATTTTTCCCAAGCCAGACCTACAGGCATCTTTGGGAAGTCTTTTATTTTTGCTGTGGGATTCAGCCCCAATAGCGTCCCAAGAACGTGGTCAAGGTCTTCTACAAGGAGTCGTGGGGATTTCCTGCCATCCAGCAGTAATCCAGGTCTGCAGCTTTTGGCTTTATAAGTTCCTGCCTTTTGTTCTGAATTAATCCTATTGCTCTATGGATTGATTTATTACAGAATGACATGGGGTGTCTGCTTTTGGTTCTTAGATGGTAAAAGGGAGCCTTGTGTTTGGAAGGGCAAGGAAACCGTGCATGGATCTTGTTCTCCAGGGCATGGTGAGCTCTGGTAGCATTGGCAGAGCCTGGGGTACAGTGGGGCTGATCACGCTGGGGTTGTGCACCAGGACCAAAAGCAGATTTTTCCCACTCGTGAAATCAATTTTGCTTAGTGCCTAGACACCACAAATGCTCCAGCTAATTATAGCAAGTAGCTCCTCTGGTTTTTTGGCTTAGAAGGGAAAAGGTGCTGCCTGCTATATGTAAACTAATTTAACATAGATACATTTATTTCAACACCCCCAGGTTTGGGTATTCCAGGTGTTGGCTTTTGTCAGGAGCTAAACCAATGGTGAGATTTTCTTGCCAAGGGCTTTCACTGACTTTTCTCTCAGTAAACAAATATTTAATGAAAATGTTTCAGGGTGATCTGCACTGGTCCCTGCAGATGGGGTGGATGGCTCATGGCTCCGGGGTGCCAGTGGCACACACATTTATAGCAACACTGGAATGCAGCTTGGAGCTGATTTTTGGAAAGGGACTTTGGGCCTAGATCTGCCTTATGGAAGTCTGGTATTTGATACAGGAGGATCACCCGGTAGAGCACCCTTTGCTAGAGCCCGGATCATGCAGGAGTCTAGTGAGGAAGTCAGGACAGTTTTCCATGAGTTAACAGGAATTCCTTGTCATGTAGGATCCATATGAGGTAAAGATAACTGGGTTAGTTTAACATTTGCTTTTATAATGTAAAATACCGTGACCTTTTTTGGAGCATAATGCCATGAATAACTCTCTACAATTTCATCATAGTGGAAGATGAATGGATTAATTGCTACCTTTTTATTTTTTAACATTTTTTTTAGACTAATGTATTCTTATAGCAATTTTAGATGCTTTTAGGAGGTCAGGTCCTGAGCCTGAAAGAAATCTGGTTGACTTTGGTGGGGCTACACTGATTATCACAAGTTGAAAAATCTGCCTTGCAGTCTTCAAGTTTTCATAAAACAAACAGTGGAGCCTGTTGTGTTTTATTCTGTTGGTGTTTTTGGCATCAAAAAAGCTTTTCCTGATTGTTTTCCTCATTTGAAGGCTGATTGTACTGAGCGACCTCTTGCTACTAAAGGGTGGGTCAGTTTATGTGGGAAAGTCTTAGTCAATGTGTCTGGGAGATAAGTGGCACTGCATCCCGACAAGCCTTGTGCGTTAAATACTGGAATGTGCTGGGGATCTGCCAGGAGATTGGAAGCAGGACTCTGCGACAAGCCCAATGCAGTCACACTCTCCCTAAAATAGCACTGTGGATAACAGGAGATCTGCAAAGTTATCACTTACCTCATTTTCGCACGAATTCTTTCCTTAAAATGGATTATTGACTGAGGGTTCAGGCGGGTTTTTTCGGTAATATATTCCATTTGCATTTTGAGAGCAGTCATGTCCCTCTTAAGTCTTTGGCTGCAGGTAAGAGGGAAAAAGCTGTGGTGAAACCACACAAGTCCCAGCACAGGAAAAGCCATTTGTATCATCCTCATCATCACCTGAATGAGAAATGAGATGGGTTTTACCTCAGTGTAGGTCAGTAGGAGCCTCTTCAAATTCGTCTTGAACTATCAAGGCAGAGATGAATCAGTTCAGTGGCCTCAGACGTGCCTGGGCTGGCTATGGGTGACAGGATTTTGGCACCAGCCCCTGGATGCAAACAGCCAGTGTTTGGATATTCAAATGAGCAGTGGTTTACCACTGCAGACCGTAGATGGTTTTGTTTAAGGGAAAAAAGAAGCAAATTTGATTTTTGGCCCCGTGTCAAGTTTGTTGAGGGAAGAATCTGATTGTGAAGCTTCAGTGGTTGGCATAAGCCAGTTAAACTTAAAACCTGGGGTGCCTGAATTAGTTTCTTACAGAAAGAGGATGAGTTGGCTGCTAAATGGGATAGTGTGAGGAAAGTGCGGGGGCGGCCGGGTTGGGAGCAAGGTTGGGAGATCCTGAGTCAGCAGGTGGTTGTTTAGCCCCAGTGAGAGGCTGCATGAGGAAAGTATGGCTCCAAATAACCATTCCCTGGATGTGTGTTTGCACTGCAGCTCAGTGAAAGGGAAAATAAAAGTGGGATTGTCAGGGAATCATAAGATTGAGAACAAAAAGCCTGGAGTGCTCCAAGTCGTGACCTTTTAGTGCCTGCAGATTTGAGGACGAGCTTCGCTCTTGGAAAGGCAAATGGATTAGAGGTCATTTGTGGAAAATATCCCTCAGCTTCTGGTGTGCACTGCCAGCCTGGTGTCAGTTCAGCTCCTGAGCCCCACGAGATGTGACTCCCGACAAGCCTGGACCAGGACTGACATCCTTGGCCCCAGGAATTAGATCCACATGGATTGTGCTTGGAGCAGAGCGGTGTCACGTCCTCTGTGCTGCTGAGGTTCTCCATGGGGAGGACACTCACTCAGCAGCAGCTGCCAGGCTCTCTGTTATCCTGCTCCACAATCCCTCGGGAAGGGAAAGCTGTGGCACTCAGGATGAAGTGGGGCACTGTGGTTGTGCTCCGAGGTTGGCTGGGGAGGAGAATGTGGTGCAGCAGCCCCACCCCTGTGCCCCTGGGGGGATTCCCTGACCCCAGGTGTCCCATTGATCCAGCTTTGCAGCCTCCCAGCGGCCGGGTGTGTAAAGGAGCTTTATTGCTGCTCCAAGGAGGGACACGATGACATCAAACCCAGGTAAAAGGGAAAAAGAGGTAAAAACCTGCAATCCAGTGGAGTTTCACTGAGCTCTGCCTTCTCCAGTCTTGCTCACTTTCAGGTTTTGTATCAGGAGGCATAAAAATTTCCAGAAATTGCAGTTTATGTAAGAGATGTGAATAATGGCTAATAATAAGTGAAACTGCTGTGAGGAACGGGAAGAGGGGGAAAGTAGGTTATTTTTAGAGATCTATTCTCATTGTATGCTAGACAAACAAGAATAAGGTGACTTTGCATTAAACATGTAGCACAAAGAAGTAAAGATATTTTCCCCAGACAAGTCCCCATGGTGCAGTAATGGTCTGTACTATCTGCCAGCTTAGGAACCAGACTCAAAACTGCTTCTTCACTGTTTAGTAAGAAAAGAGGGACCTTCCATGCTCATTTTCATTGCAGTACTGTGATTCTTCTTGCTCTGTGAAGCTTGAGAATGAAGGATCTGAATCCCCACTTGTGCCAAGTTACACAGCTACATCCCAGCATGGGATGTTGTGTCCGTTTGCATCATCACAGTCTGGGGCTTGAGGTTTTAAATCCCCTTCATAGAGAAATATGCACAAGAACATCTCAGAAGCACAGAATTAACTAGGTTGGAAAAGATCTTTGGGATCATTGAGTCCAGTCTCTATCTGAGATAGTTTTGTATTGCTCAGTTATGTCTCAGAACCATGTTAGTAATGTAAAGATTGTAATAAAACATGACAAGATCCCAAAATGTTGGAGTCTGGGATGGTGCTCCCTCTATATGGGCAGGTGACAAGGAGCACACAGCTCTTATCTAGCTGTGTTTTTAGTCTGAGTAATCCTAATCAGGTAGTAAATCCTGAGTGAGATTATGCTGCTGAAGCGAGTGCAGCAAAGATCAGCTGCAGGGCTAGAGTGGGATCTGGAGATGCCTGCTTGGGTATTCACTGAGGCAAACCAGAACTTTGGAGGCTTTGTAGGATCTTCCTCTGGAGGAGTGGGGAAGAAGCCCAGTGAAGACAAATGATGCGTTGGCTGCAGCAGGGCTGACAGGTGAGGAGCACATGGACATTCCAGGGCGAGGCGGAGCGCTGAGGGATGTTTCTACAGCTGCTGCTGACCAGCAGAAAATAACATGAATCACTTGGGGTTGCAGTGGCACAGCAGAGCTGCTGCAGAGTTCAGAGAGTCCCAAAGTTCCTCGGATTCCTGGCACGGGGCAATGAACCCCCGCGTCACCTTTAGGGCAGTTTTCCGAGCAGAGCATCCACATTATTCCGGGGTGCCTCTAAGAGTGGGACAGCTGTTTGCAGTTTTAACTTCTGGTTGTCATAAGCTGTGGCAGGAATCCAGGGAGCCATGGAAGAGCCCTGGGCCTGAAATTAATTTTCAGCCAACTCAATTAGATTGACGCTCGTAGCAGACTTACCACTACAATTTTATGTGTATTTTGGGATAAATGAAGCCCCTTGCTGCTATTTAGTAGCTTGGCCATCATATCTAAAGGAGAGCTAGGAGGGCGTGCAGAGACATAAAACAAGGGACAAAAATATCCTTGTATGCATTTTTAATGCTCTGCTTTGTGGATTGATCAAAACAGTGCAATTTGATGGGGATGAATGTTGAGAAATGGTCACTATGCAGCAGCACAGCTGCTCCATCAGAGGGGAATGAATTCCCAAATTGCATCCCAAGCATGTTATTAGAGGATTAAAGAGCTGGGCGACTCACCTTGGCTAACTGTCCTGAAACTGTGCTTGTGCTCATCATACATATAAATAACTATTATGCAAATATTACCGGAGCAACAAAGCAGGTTTTGAAGTTGCTTTGTGCCTTGCAAATGGCCAAGTCACTTGTCCAGGTGTTCCAAATGATAATCTTGTTTTCCCCAAACACAAAGCACTGAAATTACCTGGGTAGTAATTGGAATATACCACTCAATTCCTCTTTCTCTGAATTGGCCTCAGCGTACAGTAGCAGACTGGAATGTTTGGTACATAATTTCCTTCCTTGATTAAGTTAAAATTTAGGAAGATTTCCCATTTGGGCTGTCATCAGGAGCAATAAATCTTTGTTGCTTTTAAAATTCTGTCCCTTCTGGTTTTGATTGACATCACCTGCTGCCTGGATATGTCTCTGTGGAGAAGAAATTGCCTCAGTTTGTACCAGGAGAGGTGTAGGTTGGATATTAGGGAAAATTTCTCCATGGAAGGAGTTGTCCAGCCTTGGCACAGCTGCCCTGGAGGGATTTAAAAGCCGTGTGGGTGTGGCACTTGGGGACATGGTCGGTGGTGGCCTTGTTGGGTTAATGGTTGGACCTCAGAGTGGATCAGGAATCAGAGGCTGGATGGATGCTGGGTTCTGCCTCCAAGTGCTTGTGGGTTTTGGGCTGATACCTGGTCCTTGAATATTGCACCTCAGGGATCTGTTCCCCAAGAACCACTTGGAAAACCCTTTGCTACTCCTTGGAGAAGTCTTGGATGCGACTTGCCATAGAGAGCTCCCTGTTCCCTGGGGTGGTGGTTTGGGAATCAGGGTGTTATGATGGGAGGCTCCAAATTAACTGCAACCTATTTTCTTAATAATAATAATAATAATGATGATGATGGTGATGATAGTACTGTGAAGTACTGTTAACAGCTCCTCCATCAGTGGAATGGCCATGTCAGCCTTGCCTGGGGTTTGGGTTTCTCCTACAGGGACTGATGAGGCAATTCCCAGAAGAAGTGACATGTTTGGGGAAGAGTTGTGCCCCCTGTGTTTGGTGACTGGCATTTGGCACATTCACCTAGATTTATTGCTAGGGAACCTAGGTCTCCTCAGGGACAATGAGGAATTTTCCTGGCTCTGTTGGTACGGAGTTATTTTGCTCTGACCTGTTCCTGATGTTGGCAGGTGGTAGCCGTGGGAGCCAGGGGGTCCTCCACTGGGTCAGGTGGGATGGATTGGAACAGGAGTAGCCTCATGTTTGGAAGTGTGTTGTTTAAAAGTTGCATTTTGTGGTGGAAGAATCCAAACAACCCAAACTTTGTGGGCTTCTTGCTGAGTTACTGGGTTCAGAAGGAAGGCCAGGGGCTGTCTTGTGGTGTCAACAACAAGGGGGAGGAGGCTTTGTAATCTGAGTGTTGCAGCAAACAGAAACCCGGCAAAGGCCAGAAGAAATGCAGCTGAGGGAATTTTTTACAAGCCTATGGTTAATTTTAGCTGGGAGTTTGGGATGTAGGTTTCTTTAATGGCTTTTAATTTCAAGAGCTGCTGAGGGATGGGGAAGAAAGGATGTTGTGTGTGTGTGCCGATCTCCCAGCCCTGGTTTTAGCTGTGACACCTGGCTGGGTTTAGCAGCTGGATGTTGGAAAGCTTTCATAATTAGTATTTTAATGTTTTTGTGCACAGTGGTTTCTGTTGGAGACTATGGTAAGTCTCCTCAGCTCTGTTTCCATGCAGAATTCAAAATGCCATGGGAAGCACAAGCCTTTGCACAGAGCTGTGTCACAATCTCCTCTTTGGTCGCCTCTCCCTATTACAGTGCTATGATTGTGAGGCATCCATAAAGCCAGTGCTTTGCTAAAAATAGGCCATTCCTCTTGCAAATGCTATTACAATTCTGATATTCAAATATTAAACCTTCCCTGCAGTGTTAAAAATAGCTGTGAACAGAGAAATCCTTTCCTTATTCTTAGCTGAGAAGTTGAATATTGAGCGAGTCAAAGGTTCACTCCCAAGGCTGGAGCTTTGTGGGAGTTGAGCCGAGGCTTCTTCACCCCTGTTTCTTCACCCCTCATCTGCTGTTGTTGTTCTTGAACACAGAGGACGAGTGGGTGGGAGACAAACGAGCAGGAAGTGGATCAAAAGAAAGTAAGGAGCAGCCAAAATGAAATGGAGGAAATAAGAGTGGAAGCAAAACGAGAAGAAAAATCGGGATTTAAGGCAGAAAATTGCATTGAGAGTGTTTCATCAGAACAAGGTTCCAATCCCAATGGCTGCCAGTCAGGGATTTGGGGAGCAGCTGGCAGAGGGTGTGAGGCAGACCTGCCTCTCTCCCAGGGCTGTGGGTTCAACCCTCCGTGTCTGTGGCAGGAGCACTGAAAGTTGCAGCAAGCCACTAATTGCTTTTGAGAGGCCACTTACAAGGGTGGGAGCATCCCGAGGATTGAGCTTGGTGGGAAGATCAAGGGCTTGGCAGGTTGGGGTGTGTGCTCCAAGTGCTGATATCCTCAGCCTACACACTCCAAGAATGCACAAATTGAAAGGCAGGTGTTTATTTTTCTCCCCCTGCCAATGCTCTTGTGCGTTAACTAATGCAAAATTTAATAATAAAATACCATTTCAGCAAAATAATTTCCTTCCCTTTGCCATCAATGAAAGATGTATTGGAAAAGAGAATTTCCTCTAGGGTGAAATAAAGGACAAGCAAACAGAAATGACCGTTGTAGATTTAATGGGGGAAAAATGGATTTATCATGTGGCTTGAAAGTCATCTTAGCGATATTATGAGGCAAGGAAGGAACCAAACAATGCCCACCTTTTATCATGGAAATGAAGGCCAGAAAGGCCTTCAGCAAACACTGTTTAGCCAGAAATAAGGGTGAAGGAAAATCTAATTCGACCATATAATCCTGTTGGTCCAGGTGAGTGATGGCAGGACTGCTCTCTTTGCCTTTGAAGTTCCAAGGGAAAGGAGATCCTTTTTACTTTTCTGCAGGGAGGAGACCAGCACTAACATTTATCAGCTTAAGTTGGGTTCAACCAGTTGTGTTCAGCTGGAAACCCCTCTGATGATCATCCGTCACAGCTGGAGTCTTGGGAGAGAATCCTGGAGCAGGTGGGTCCCACAAGGCAAAACCAGAGTGCTTTTTGCCTCTGACAGTATTATCCATGGCCTAACGGGCTTGTCCTGGATTTCCCCCAGCAGGAATGCCATTTTGGCTGTGGGAACATGTGCTGCCAGAGGGCTGGCAGTGAGGGAAGAGCTTGATAAATCTCTGTGTCGTCGCTGTGTCTGGAATCACTTTGGGATCGTAGCACTTCAACGCCCTAAGGCTCCCTCTCTGTGCCCTGGCAGCTGCCTTTGGAGCTCTTCCTTCCTTTAGGAGGTGCTCCAAGAAAGGGAAGGTCCCTGTGTGTTCTCCTACCTCTCCTGGCACCCAGCCACCCTCCTCTGGTCACAAAGCCCAAGTCTTGGAAACCCAAAATGGCACAAATTTCAGTCTCAAATGAAACATCCGGTAAGAAAAAACATGCTATGGAGAGGGCATGGCATGGCTAGTCACACACTGGGATTCAGTCCTGGTTTGCAGTGGCCTCTGGCTGCTGGTCAGGGTCCCTCAATTAGCCAGTGATTTTTCCCTTGTCCAGGTCACCTGTTGCTGTAAGTGGAGCCAGGATTCCTGGGTTTAGATTTGTATCAGGTCCCTCAGGTGTGGTGCTTGTGCCTGTTGTCACACCAAAGGCAGCTCTCTTAGCTCAGATCTGCACAAAAAGGAGTTTATTAGTTCCTCTTCCTTTAGCAGTCCAGGGAGAATTGAGTGCCTTGTGTTTGGCAGGCAATGTTGATGTGGTGAAATGTCCATGTGTGCTGTGCAGGGAGCTGCCCTGCAGGCCACCGGTGTCCCCCTAATGTCTTTACCTGAGTCCTATTAACCACTTTACATACAGAGATGTTGACGCACTTCTCACACCATGTTGGTGCTTGGGTGAGCGGTTAAGTGCATTATTTTAATTCAGTAACATCCTGGAGGGATTAAATTCTGCACGCTGGCATTGTTTCCTGGGCAGAGCACGCTCACAGGAGATAACAGAGGTTACCAATAAGTTATAAGTTAAGGTTTCCCAAATAAGTTATAAGTTAATTTTTATTATTCTCTGTTCCGTTTGAGTTATGGATGAAGAAGATGGGTGAGCACTGTCAGCTCTGGATAGTAGAAGTGTGCAGGTTGTGCATTTCCATGGCTGTGATGGCACTGCCCACTGGTGTCAGTGATCCTGATGCTTTCTGCCAGGTACCACCTTCACCTTTCTGTCTGGCATCCCCACATCTTTTGTCTCCTTCAGTTTTATTCAGTTATTTTCATTTTCAAATCACAGTGTCCTCATGAACCTGCCAGCCTGTGCCCAGGTTGCTGCAGCCATGTCTTGGGTTTTCTTAGATGACTTTTGGAGGATATGAAAGTAAAAGTATCTGGAATAGCTTAAGGGACCTTGGCTTCAGTGCTTATTTTTCATTGACAAAATCCAGACCAGCTTTGGAAAGGTGAGCAAAATTGAAAGTTATGTCAAGAAGAATGCTGAACGTTGCTCTGGAAGGGAAAGAAAAAGAAGTTGTTTAGACTTATGGCTGGCTGTTCTCAGAAGGGCTGAGTTGCAGATCCCTTGTCCTCAACTTGCTCATAAACCATCCTTGATTAATTTAGTAGCAGACCCAAGTGGGAGGAAGGAGAGGGAGCTGTGCTAGTCTTGATGAAAGAAAATCTGCCCGAGGAGCAGGCGAATCCGAGCTGTAATTCCTGCAGAGCTTCAAACATGGCCCTAATTTTGCTGATTCAGAACCTCTTTTCTCCTAATCTTGGCATGGATACCTGCAGGCAAATTTGTCCATGTCTTCATTTGTCAGAGTAAAGCAGTGAGGGCTGAGATAGGGACCAGAATTCCCAGGACACAGACTGGGAGAGCCTTCCTGGGAGTAGGATGTGGGCTCAGGTGCCCTGTGATCTGGGGAAAAAGCCCTAAATGGGGAAAAAAAGAGGCCGGACAAAGCCCTCTAGCAGCATTCCCGGGGCTAGAGAATTCCTGCATAGCCCTGTGACCACCTGCTGCTCTCAGGGCTCCTCCCAGGACGTTTTGTGGTGTGTCCACTTTCCTGTTTCACTTGCACTGAATTAAATGTACTGATGGGTGTGATTTCTTTCTTGGTTGAAATTTTTGTGGGTATTCCCTGGACTTGCAGAGCAGACGATGACTCTGTATTCCCTGCTCCAACCCTGTGAGCCTTCCCAAAGCCTGGACAGGGTGAGGCATCCCGAAATCCCTGTGCTACAGACCCAGCTGCTGTAGGCTGACTATTTGGGATAATGAAAGAGGGAGATCAGAGTTTTGCCTCAGGCTTGGAGCATTGGAGACCCAGTTAATTTTGATGGGAGTTGTTGGTGTCCAACACCTGTGAAAGTGAAGCTTCCAGCATTATGCTGCAGGTAAGGAAGTGGCTCTGGGTTGGGATCTTGGTGCTGTTTTGTCTCAAACGAGACCTGGGAAGTTACAGGAATTCTTACTTTGGGAGTAAAACATTGCTTTTGATGTTTTCTGCCAGTTTTGTTGCTAAAGGGAGTGATGGTGAGGCTAAATTTGAACTCCTCAGCAGAAGTGGTTAATTAATGTATTGTTTGTGCTCACTCAGGGTCACAAATCAGTAGGGAAAGGTTTAACATCAGAGAGGTGAAGTGAAAATATGAGTATCCATTTCCCCAAACCCACAGTCTGTCCCCTTGCTGGTTTATTTATTCCCCTGCACAACCGACTCTCCTGTCGGACAGTGGAGAGTGGCTGTTCTATTTTAGCTGATAATTTGTCTGTGGTTGGGTTACTCCTGACTGACACTTCCACACAGGAGCCCAGACCCTGCCCTTGCGCCGGTGGGAGATGAGGTCATGGATGCCTGCTTTGGCCTGGGAGGCGGCTGTGAGTAAGGAGTCATTTTTGTCCTGTGAAATGCCAGCCCTGGTGCCTGGCTGGGTCTGTCTCAGAGGGGAGGCGGGAGCTGGCAGCCCTTGCTCTGCACAGAATGTCTGAGGCTCTCTGTAATTTCCTGCTCTCCAGATCCCCCTCCTGCCTGGAACCCACACCCTGCTTTGTTCTGGGTTTGGCCAGCTTGGACAGGTGCCTTACTGTGCTGCAGCTCTCAGGACAGCAAACCCACCGAGTCTCAGCGTGCTCCAGACTGTGGAATTCCAATGCTGGATGGGGCTGGGGTGGTGTCAGTAGGTGCCATAAACGCTGATCCTGAGGGATAAGAAGCGCCAGGGAAAATGGCCTGGTTTAAATTAGAGTTCAGTGTTGCTGTTCCTGCCATATGTGTGGGCTCCTGGCGTTAACTCGGGCTTGAGTGGTCCCCAGTTCTGGGTTTCACCCTCTCTGTATTCCCTGCAACAGCATCTTTAAATCTGGTGCTTCACCAGGAACCTGGAATAATCCAATAGCAGCCACTGGGGAAGGGAGCAGAGGAATACAGAGGAAGGTGCCTTCCTTGAGATGTTTGAGATTTTCAGCAGCCTTCAGGAATTTAGAGGTTTTATTTTAAATCAGGGTTTCTATTCATCTTTCAGCGAATTTCACTAAATTCACAGGTAGCTCAAAGCTTCTGGAACAGTGTAGCACTGGTAATTTTGCTGCTTTATATCGAAATCCATCACAATAGGCTCTGAAAAGTGCAACAGAATTGAGTTGCAAAACAATCTCTGTGTTGTTGTACAGAACCTATGGTAACTTTGAATGGTATGAAGTTTTAATAGGCATTAAATCTTTGTAAAATACCCAGTAGAACGCTTGTGTATCTGCAATTAATAAGTAATTCAGCCATGCCAAAGTCAAGCAAGCACAAATCCCCTTTATACCACACTGTACCATCTGTCTAATCTATTTGTGTCAAATATGGCTTGTTTGGGTCTGTCCTTCCACAGGCTGTTCTGGTAGATTAAATTAAAATTTCTGGTCAGGGAAATACTTTTCTCTTGCTGTTTCTAGCTCAGGTAACAAACATGGGTTTGGTGCTAGTTTTTGTAATGTATTTGGTAAAAAAGTATGTGGTAGTCAGCACAAATACCTTTTTGTCATGGTTGACCAGAGGGATATTTCACAGCTCCAACACCTTTCCAGCAGTTCCTGTGGAAGAGCTGAGGGAAGGGACTGTCCTTCGGGCCCTTGTAGGGTGACAAGCACCAAAGTGGATCCTGTAGATTGATCTATTGCCCAGAGCTTGTTTTCTGTTTATTCTCTGCTACTCTGGGAAGGCTCTGTTTGCCTGGAACTTGCATTAGGATGGTGGAATGTCAGAAAGGAATATTGAAAAGCACTTGGTTTCCTTTCTGCTCTGTTGTGCCAGTCTGTGAGCTGGGAGTGCTGGAGGAGTGCAAGGAACAGCATTGCAGTGGGGCAAAAATAAACTCTGGGATTTGCAGGTAACCTTTTCTTTTGATGCTTTTCCAAAGCTGGTGCAGTGCCCTGTGTCCTTGTGGATTACAGAGGTTGCTGCACTGGGAGCTGCTGCTGGAGAGAAGGAAGCTCCTTTTGGAGCACAGCTGGGGGCTGTGGGCATGGATGCGTAACTTGGGTTGTGACGACTTGGGTTTTACTTCCTCTTCTGCATAGGGCATGCCTCGTTTTGGAGAATAGGGACATTTGCAGGGTCCAGAGATCCTTGAGGGGCTCCAGGGCAGGTGGGCCTGCAGGAGGGATGCTCGGGGGGGAGCGGGACTTGTGCATCCTCGTGGTTCCCAGGTTCTGATGGAAAAGGCTCAACTCTGCTGCTCCTGCACTGCCTCTGAGTGTGTCTGCACCCCAGCCTCCAGTGGGTGCCAGCCCACTCCTATGGCTTGGGAATGGGAGATTTCTCTCTGGGGCTGCTGTTAAAGCAGCACAGACACAGCCTGCATTCATCATTACCCTCTGGAGAGAACCAGAGCGCAGAGCTTTTCCTGAGATGCCTGTTTGGAACGAGAGCAGTCTAAAAATTCTGCATTTTTACTTATTCAGTCGCGTTACCTTGCTCTGCTGCTCACCACCTCCCCTCAGCCTCGCTCAGGTTTTTTTTGTCTCCATCCTTCACTTGCATGTGCTTTACAGGGAGAGATCCCTGGTCTCCAGACAGCCGAGCCTGCTGTGCAGTGCCGTGTGAAAGGAAAGCCAACTCCAGCCATTCAGGAATTAAAATGGCTGAGTCGGAGTGTGGTGAGTCTTAAGATGGAGTCAACCAAGCAGATCGTTCTAGAAATTACAGGGGGTGATTTTGCTGTCCCTGGTGAAGCCTGGAGGCTTCCCCCTGTGTGTTGTGTTGGCATTGATGGCATCACTAATAGAGATGTTTTATTTAAAATCCCACCTTCAGTGCTTCTGTTCAGCTGCACGTGGTGCTGGAGTAGGAACTGACAGTGGGATCCTCTGGAAGAGAAAGGGCAAAGCCATGCTCCAAGGTCTGCTTTAACCTCTTGCTGCCAGCTCCTGGCTTTCCATGGAGAGTATAATAATTGAAAAGCTGGCATAGTGTAATCCTGAGGTTTATATTAAAGCCTCTTATGAGTGCATCACGCATTTCCAAACACTCCCATTAATATATTCTCTTTGAGAAATGCTCTGATCCAGGCATTCTCTGGGTTTACCACTCCAAATAAGGATGCTTTAATTACTGGTGACCTGATTTGAATATGGGCTGGACTGCTTTCATTTAAAATATTGATTGTAGCACATTGGACTGGTTATGCTTTTGCTTTATTTCTGGAGCAGCCACCATCCTTGCTCAAATCTGTGTGTTGAGGTCCTGTCTTACCCAATTCCCATCACAAAGGGACTCAGCACTGACCTGATCCTTTCAGTTAAAAGTCCCATTGTGCTTTTACATCTCATTCCTCACTTTCACCGGGGGTTCTGGTGTCTGGTGCGTGGGTGGAAGCCATGGAGAGGATGGTGGTCAGGGCTCCAGGAGGCATCTGGTCCCATCCCAGGCATGTGTGAGGTCTGGGAGCTGCAGTGGGGTGGCACTTTCCCCAAGGAACTGTTACGCTGCATTTTCGGTAAGGAGAGGGAGCTGGGCTTTCCTCCAAATCCATGGGAGCTATGAGGGGGAGATCAAAGCACAGCTGGTCGGGAGCAGGGAGAGCATCCAACCACAAATAATTGTTCCAGCTTGAAATGCCAAGTGACAGTGAATGGCATTTGGAACAAGTGATGGGGTGGGTCTGCTCAAATCTGTTCCTGGTAGGGGTCAGAGAATTACAGAACTGGTCCCACTTCATTTAAAACCAGTGTTGGTTTTGAAATCCTTGGAAAAACCCAACTTTTCTGGTTGGCTTTAATTTTTTTGCTCTGTGCTCTCATTTGGCAAGGCTTTGAAAGCTTGGAGATTTTGTTTCTGCCTTGAAAGTGAAACAAGGCTCAGGATTTCCCCCGGGAAGCGGAGCTTTTAGAGGCTGAAAAGGCGGCAGAGAGCTTTCTCCTCCGGAGGTTTGTCCTCGCCCAAGATGGCTGTCAGGAGGGACGTGTGGGAGAAAGCAAAAGCAGGAAGATCTGGAGAGCTGCCAAGCATTTAAAAGGGCTGTGTAGTAAACAGTCATTAGGTGGAAAATGATCAGGATTAGCGCTTTCTAAATGGCTCCAGGCCTGCTCTGGGTTTTGTTGGGTTGAGGTTTTTTTTACTGTAAATCTGCAGGTGTAAATCTGAAATTTGTGAGAATCTGAGCTTTTTAGAAGTAAAAGCTAAAGAAGGTTCTACCACTTGTTTGCAAGCATTCCTTCATGACCATATCACCCTTGTTCTACTTATTCTCCCTAGGTAATGTTTTAATTCTTATTAAATTAAAGAATCATTTAGGTACATGAAATAAGATAATGTTGACATAAGGCCCAATCTGTTCAGGATCCAAGGCAAGTGATCATGGCAAGTGAAGGATGTGTCTTTCTTCCCATATGGGAATTACGTCATATATTTCCATAACCCAAGACAATTCCAGACGTTAGTCTTCTGTAATTCAGGGAAAGGTGGAGGTTTTCCATAGGAAGCCCTGAATGCAGGGAGTGTGACTCAAGAAACCAGAGATATCAGGCAGTTGTTTTTTGTGGCAGATGTTTGCTTGGTGGCCGTGACAGAACGTGGTGTTAAATGGAGCTTTTCTCTACTTTTCTCTACTTCTCTACTTGTCCTTTCCTAATGGTGCTTTTTGCCATCTGAATTCCCTTCAGGAAGGGGAGGTGGACACACCCCACCCGTGTGCTCTCTTCAGTGTCTCTTTACCCAGGTTTGGTGTAGAGGCTGTAGTCATCTTGTGTGAACTCGCGTAAACAGGAATTGTAAAACATTTGAAAACTTTTTTAGGGCTAGAAGTACAATTGTGACTGATAAAGTTGATTTCAGAGCTGTGGGAAAAAGGTAATCTCCATAGATTTGTTTCCAAGCCTCCAAATTTACCAGACTGACTGTTTTTCAGATGGGAACTGAGTGTCTAAATCTGTGATGAGGTCCTGACCTTTCTAGGATCTGTGCTGTGTAAGCCACGTTGTCAGGAAGGATGAAATCATTTTTCAGGAAGAATTTATCAGCAGCTGTGACTTGTGGGAAAGGTGAAGGGCAATGTCAGGTTATCCAGCCAAACTGAGGTGTGCCTTGGGTGAGGAGGGAGGGAGCCTGGGTGCTCCTTGATGGGTGCCAGAGCAGAAACACAGTGGTCCCACACACTGGTTTGCAGAGATACAACCTTTTTTGGTGATTTATCCTCCTTTATAAATGCTTGGAAAAACAATTTCCGAGTGAAATGCACCTCGTTTTGCCATTTTGTGCTGGTGGAAAGAAATCATTCCTGATGTAATTTGAAATGGCAAAACCATTACAGGTCAGTTATGAAAAATGCCAGTGATTTCCTTGTGTTTTCACTTTCACGGTGTTTGCTGTCAGCTGCAGAGCTTTGCACATTTCAAATATTTTGCAGAATTAATTTAATGGACCAAGGTTCTGAAATCTGGATGGGAGTGGGGTACTTTTGCAGGCAGCTTAACCTGAGTGAGGTTTGGACTCTGTGCACCGGGCAAGCAGCAGTCGCCAAAAATGATGAGCAGATGTTGTTTGCCAGAAAATAGGAAAAAAGGTGAAAATTGTCAGGTATTTTGGATGCTGAGAGATTTAATCTTGGATTCTAACTGCTGGGGACTTTGCTTGATGTGTCAGGTTTATTTTCTGGGCCATGAAGTAAGAATGAAATTGTCTGATTGCATTTGAAAGTTGCTGGGTAATGAAAACAACAGCCAAGATCGTATTTAAATATGAAATGAATATCAAGTGGCATTTATGGAACTCTGAGGAGAGATTGTTACTGAGAGGAGACAAGTAGAGATCAAAAGTTATTGGTTTTTCAAGGAGGAATTCTAGAATATTCTTCCAGGATAGCACACATAGTTATCTTATTAAAAACTCCAAAAGCAAACAGGTGATAGAAACAATCTGTAAGATCCTGTCCAGTGGGGAGAGCTCCATAAATCGTCAACATCTGTACCCAATTACTGAGCTTCTCGGGGCTTTTTTTTTTTTTCCTGTAGTGCACATTTCTCACTATGAACTAATAGTACATAATAATAAAGTGCTGGCTGCCTGCCAGCACAAACAGGGCTTTGGCGAACTTTCCAAGTGTTTGTGGAAGTAGAAAAGCAATGCAGCTGTTGGGCTGGGGCTGTGCCAGCTGAGGATCCATTTCCCAGACAAAAACCTCAGATCAGAACGAAACAAGAATCAGATATTTTACGTGTCACTGCCTTATGCAGGTTTTCCCTCGGTGCTGCGATGGTGGGGTTTGTAAAAAGGTTTTGGCTTTGCACCTGGAGTCATCACACAGTTCCAGTGCATTTCCTAGTGGTTCTTCCTGTTCCAAGAGAAAGGTTGGAGCTCTTGGTGTGACAACGCTTGGTACAATTTCCCTGTGAGGTCAATGCAAAGGCCATAAAGCTTTTGGACCCTGTGGCTGTTGTTTTGTCCCTGTTCCCGTTCCTGTTCCCCTTCCCGGGGTGCACGGGGCGGGTTTTGTGCAAGCCAGGCCGTGTTTACGTGTGGCCAGAAGCTGTTTGGATCCAAGTGCCAATAACAATAGTTGGATGCTTTGAAGGAGCCAATGTCATTGGTGTGTTTATTTGCCTGTTTTACTTGCAGAATCCAGAACTGTGAATAACACGCGCTTCGGAGGACAGCACCTCATGCTCTGGGCTCCTCTCGTGGCCCCAGGGAGCTGAGGAGCCCTTCCCCTTGCCCTGGCTCCTGGAAAAGGCCTTTGGCTGGCTGTGTAACCAAGGTCCGGGCTGGAGGGATCAGGGCTGGCCAGGGCTTGTGTCCTGGCTGGACTCACTGGGAGTAACATCTTAGGGATGGTGGACAAGACAGCACACGAAGGATTAGCAAACTGACACGGAAAACCTGGAAAGAGTCATCACTATATCATATATGAAATGACAAATATCCCTTATCTCACATGAATCAGCACGCAAGGATGTGCACTAAAATATTTATACCAAAAAAAAAAAAGACTCAACCATAGTAGAAACATCAAAGAACCAAAATACTGACCCGAGTTATTTAAGATGTAGCTTTTTTTGGGCTTTTGCTTCCTATCTATTATCTTATTTCCCAGAATTTTATATTCTGGCCCATGTGCTTTCTCCTCCCAGGATGCATCTCAAATTGTTTGCTCACAAATGCTCTGAATAACAAATTGACTTAATTTAGATGGCATTAAGGCTCTTTAACCCATCTCAAAGGGCAGGGATGCACTGAAGACCTACGGGCATGCATTTAAATGAAGGCAATAATGACATGGATTTCTTTTCCTTGCCTGACTATTTTATCTATGCATCAGATGAAAGTTGGAGGGGAAAGGTTTCTGTTAGTCTTGTCGGGAGTTGGCCAAAAAAAATGTGAAGAATGTAGAAAGGAATTAACAGCTGGTGTCCATTTAAAACTCCCATGTGGACAAATGCAGGCAGCCTGCTTAGTTTTACCTGTTGTCTTCCTCTGGTCAGTGCCCACTGACCCACTAAAGGTTTAGTTTAGAAGCCAGGAGACCCATTTGGATGTGGTGCTCTTGATTCCCCTGCCAAGAAGCAGATGGTGTGTGTTGTGTGTCCCCTGGGGAGGACGAGACACATTTCCTGCTCTTTGGGAACCAGTGGCTCAAGCTGTGCTTGGTTACTTGAACCAGGAATCTTGTTGGCCTGACAGAATCGTGCCTTACACTGCCTGACTTGGTGATTTACTTGTGTGACATCTGACATTTCCTTCCTCCTGGGGAAGGATCCTTTTCCAGGCAGCTTTCAGCCATGTTTCTGGTTTAGCCTAGCCAAAGATCAGCAGAATCAGCTGCTGCAGGCTGTGCTGATTTGCAGAACAATTCTTAACATCCCTGTTTCAAGTGAGTATTTAGCATCAAACTGCTCCATTTCTCAGTTCACTTCCCAACCAGTTCTTAATCCAGAGAAATGCTGGCATTCCCTTACCCACAGTCAAATACTGTCTTCATCTCCCCAAAACAAAAGTTGTCCCATTCTGCTGGTTACTCTGGGGTTTTTTTCATTCAAGAGAGCAGTTAGAATCCCTATGGTACCTATAACATATTCCAGTGCAAGAGACAAAGCTTTGCATGATCCTGGCTGTGACTTGGGCTCCAGCATCTGAAGGAGGTGCTTGTTCTGGAGCAGGCTTTGGTGTGCCTCCTGTGGGACCACCACATTGTCCGAATCCGAGTTATTTTTTAAATTCTTTTTTCCTAGGCCAGCTCTTTGTCCAGACCTCATGAGCTGATTGAGCATCTCTGGCTACAGCAGAGCTCGCTCAGCAAGGGAGGTCTCGGGAGTCTCTGGTACCTGGAGCCAGTACCTTTGTGGGCGTAGGTGGATCATCTCGGCATTGCTGTGGGGTAATTAGTGCTGCCTTGTGTTTCCTCTTAATGAGAGTCTCTGGGTGTCTGGACTCGGGGCTGCTCCTTGTTGGTTTGGTGCTGGAGCTGCTGAAACCAGCTGTTGATTCAGCTCTGTTGCCTTATGGAGCGTGTCAGCAAATCCTTCCTCACTCCTGCCCCCAGAATCTGGTTTTTGTTTTTTGTTTGTTTGTTTGCTAATTCCAAACCTGCCGACTGCGTAGCAGGTTATTTCTTCCAGGCTGGCCCTTTAAACTGCTTCCCTGCTCTGCCTGCTTGTGAGGTATCGCTAATAAACAGAGTCCAGAACAAAAGCCTCCACAACAAAACATCCTTTTCTCCCTGGGCGTCTCCCTGGGTGCGGTTTCCCACCGCTGCTCTGCAGTTTGGGGGCAGAGCCAAAGCGGCTCCGTCTCATTCTTCCTCCCTGGAAGCTGTCACCAGGCAGCCTCCCCCGACCAGCAGCTCCGAGGAGGGAGGAGGTGCCCGTACACAGTCTGTCGTCGATTTCTCCTCCTTGGCTGGGCGTGATGGAGCCCTTCCCTGCCCTTACATAAAACCCTCCGACACGGAGGAGGTTTGCCTAGGCGTAGATCAGGGTAGCTTGACATTACTCCCTGGTTTTGCGCCCTCTCCCTCAGGGACGCTCCAGGATTGCCAAGCCGTGAGTGTGCTCAGCCTCCCACGGCCGCATCTTGTTCTGGCTGTGCCTCAGCTCAGCACTGCGGCATGACCCAGGTGGGCGTCGCAGCCTCCTCCCTGTGGGAAGGAAATGGGAGCTCGCAGGGATGCCGGGAAAGGAAGATGGGCAGAGGCTCTGGCTCACTCCCACTCATCCACAGGTTGAACGTCTGTTGATTGGGCTGGGACCTTTCGGAAGGGTGGGGTGTGGAAGTGGAGAGGGAAAATAGAAGGGCAGGGGAGACAGCAGTTGGCTGGCTGGTAAGCCAGGCCTGTTTACTTGGCAGCTCTCCTCCTGTAAGGAGGTCAGAGCTATCGCATCTCGGCTCCGGAGACGGACGGCGGGAGCAGGAATGTGCTCCGGATGGAAATGTGTCAGTGCCTGGAGTCAGCTCTGTAGCAAGGGCAGGCTTGGAGATGTTCTCCTTCTGAATGTAATCCAGGGCCATCGCTTCTGTGTGAGACGCTCTGGGTAGGGGTGGAAATTGGGGCAGAAACTTCAGTCCCAGACAGCACCTCCGGTCCCTCTCCCACCCCCAGAAACTTGGCTGTGGCTCTTTTCATTTGAATTAATACAACAGATGTAAACTGATATTGATAAATTATGTGGTCACACAGAGGCAATCACAGCATTTCTTGAATGACCTGGTGATGTCTGAGTTATCCATTTTTTCCTGAGGAAGGTTTCCTTGTAGGTTGCAAACTGAGTTGCTGTGTCCATGATGCCCCTCAGCCGGGTGCCACCTGGCACTGCCAATTTGCTGTCCAAGTAAACAGTGATGTCACCAAGGGCATTCAGGTTGCTTGGGACTTCCTGCCAAGTGAGGGTCATGGCCAGGGTCAAGATGTGAAGCTTTTCCTGCACCAACAGCGGTGCCCTCATCCAAAGGAGAGCCAAGTGTCTGGCAGGCCGGAGGCAGCGGGAGCATCTCCGCTTTCAGTCCTTCCCCGACACACAGCGGGTTTCCAAAGCTCAGAGCTCTGTTTCTTGTAAGCTGGGTCATGAGGGAGTGGAGACCAGAAAATGGGAAACTCCTTTCCCAGGGCACCTGGTTTTTGTTGGAACTCCGCTCTGCGTGAGCACTTGAAAAATACTAAAAAAGACTTTTATGTTTTCTTCCTGAAGAAAAAGGTAAATACCACTGTAGATAATTGCCCTGAATTTTCACTTTTTTTTTTGGTGGAGGTCAACCCACAGATAGCTTCTAGAACAGGGTGATACTAAATATTGTCCTTTAAATGTTCAGTGACTGTGGAAGGAATTTTTTTGGTAGTTTCTTTGAAAACGTGTTAATAAGTACTGAAATACATCGGTTTTCCTTCCTGCCAGACAAGTTGTCCCTGGTGTCCTCCACCAGTCCATCCACAAGTACTTGTAGGTGTTTGGAAAGTGGATCTTTGCCTTGCTCCATGATCAGGATGGCAAAGGGTGAAATGCAGAGGCTTCTAACAACTTTGCAAGGTGGTTTGGTGAAACAAGGTCCCATCTCCATGGCAGGTTTTGTGAAGACTCCTGGTCTCCTCTGTGGTAGCTGTGAAACAGCTGAGTTGTGCTAAAGCTGAGGGATGGATCAGAGTAAAGGTTGTCTTGAGTGAGAGCCTACGTCAGAACAGTCCTTCCCGTAGTTCCAGAAGGGACTCAGCTGACCTGGAGCCTTTTTGATTCCAGCTCCAGTTCATTTCCTCATGTGGGTTTCATTTGGGTTGCAACCTGGAGCACCCTTTGTGGTAGATATAGACAACGTATTGTTAATCCTACTCAGATTTTAAATCACTTTATATTAATTTACCACCATTAGAATGTTTTTGCTATTACCTTCTTTAATTTATCAAAAAGTTCAGTCAATTCCATGGTCAAAATTTCCTCTCTAAGAGTTTATAGTAAAATAAGAGCATGGGCTGTAGGAGCTGAAGGGCTCTTGGCCCAGTGTCAGTCATATTCCTCAGAAAAAGGAGTGGCATGCCAGCTGCTCACCCCACAGATCAGAGCACACAGGTGCACCAGCACATATTGGTTGTCTTGTAAAGCCCTCACAACATTTAGGATGCTATTCCAGTCCTGACCAGAACATAATCCCTGGATTTGCTGCTCATTCCTCACTTTTCAAAGTGACCAGCTGCATTTGCACCAGAACAAGTCTGCAGTCTGAAGAGCAGATTCAGTTAAAACTCATGAACTGGCACATGAATTTTCCTCCATGGGAACATCCTCCCTTGGCCTAAGCTTTTGAAAAGGTACCTTCTGGATGGATTACCCTACTCAGAAATGCAGCTCTTTCTGAAAATGGGTGGGAAATCTAATAATTGGGATATAGAAGTTATAAATAATGCAAGAATGGAGGCGGAGAGAGAAACTGCTGAGCTGAGCTGGTCCCCCTGGTTTTTTCCAGCTAAGCCATTTGCATGGCAGGACATTCCCAGTTATCCTAATAATTTCAGGGTCTGTCTTTCACTGACACAGGAAAGACTAAGAGGATGATTAAAGTGTTTTTTATAACCAAATGACCAAGAGCTGCATGAATTTAAATCTATGGGAATTTCTTTACTGACTTACTTAGAAGCAGAAAAACAGGATGGAGGGTTTAGAAAATGCCCAGCTGATGTTTCATAAGATTTTTTGGGTCCTGAGTTACATCTCTTTTGGCTATGTTGGATACAAAGGTGGTTTGTGAGTTGGAGTGAAGCCGTATTTAATTCATGAATCTCACTGGAGCAGCCATGGGCTATCTCATGATGTACTTATTGGAGTTGAACCGAGCTCTTACTGCTTAAATACTGCTAACCTTGCCCAGCAGTGCTTGTTTAGGGAAAACCACAAACACACGAGCAAAGAGGTCGAGTACTCTGTGTTTTGCTTAAAAACTAAATAAGGAGGTTGCATTCTTTGAGCTATGCCCAGCGCTCACAGTGAGTGGAGTTTTATTCTCACAGGCCACGTGGGTGTTCGTGCTCTGTCTGTAACTCCAGGCCCCGCTGGATCCCCGTAGACTTTCCCTTTCTGTAGGGATGCAGGAATGCCACTCCCTAGGAGCTGCTGATGGCTGAGACAGAGCCCTCCCCTCAGCAGCTTGGCAAAATGTGTTTTACATTCTTCAAGTGATGAGGGGAAAAGGAAGGGCAGTCCCAGAAGGAATTCGGTGCTCGCTCCACCCTGAAGTGTTGTGTGTGGTAAGTTCAGCTCTGCTTCATCTTTGTACTCCTCTTTATCAACTTCTTTCCAAAACCAGCCACCTTCTACCTAAAATGTCTCAGATTTTTTCTGGTCTAGCCTGTTCATGGTTTGTATATAGTTGGTGGCGGGGCATGGCCTTCTTTAGAGGATGGTTCAGAGGCAATGTCTATTCTGGGATGTTCCACAGGGAAATACAGAAGCCTGGAGAGTCTCACCCCACAACTCCTGTTACATGTCTGACCTCAGATGAAATCCATATGAAGCCTTTCCCTGCCCCTCTGTGTTTTTAGGAGGCTCTTCACAAAATGTTGGCACATCTTGGCCTGTATTCTCAGCTGGATGGTGCTACCTCCGATTACAGAGGGCAAATTTAGACCACATATATCAGTTAAAGTATTCTGGAATCTTCAGGATAAAATGTTGGAGTCCAGACCTGCTGGATGATGGATGAGAAACTGAGTGAGACTTTGTTGCTCTTAAGTGTAGAGAGAATCAGACCAGGAGGTTTTAATGGTCTATGCTGGAACTGAAAGGTTTGAAATTAGAGATTTGTGTTTTAAAATAACCTATTTGCAGTCATTTTGAGTTTCTCTGTGCCCTTGGTGCCCTTGGCTGTGCTTGGTTGTTGGAATCCTTGTCCCGCGTGGGACATGTGGTGCTGGGTGTGCACCAGTCACCCCTGCTGGCAGCACTGGGGGCTCCAGTACAGTGGGGCTGTCTCTGTTTTCAGGGAGCAGCACAAACACTTTCTGAAGTTGTTTCGGTGCTTATTTATTTATGTACCCGTTTCCCAGCTAGTGTGTGATATCCTGGGGACCTTAGAAGGAAAACAAGAGCCTGGAATCCATGCTTAACTGCCTGGTCTTTGGAGTGATGGGTTATCTGAGATGTGAGAAGCAGACTTGCCTCGTGAAGGACAGGCTGCCTGATTGTAGTGACCTTTGCGTGCTTTTCCAGCCTGTATTGGGAATAAAGAGTCTTCAGTCTTGCCTTGTTTGTGCATTCCCAAAGTGCCCCACACGCTGATTGTGGCATTTGGTAGCACAGCCCGTCCCCCCTTTGCTGTGACCTTTCAGGGTGCTTTGGGCTCTCAGGCTCCACGCCTCGGAGCATGGACAGCGAGAGGAGTCAGTACCACAAAGTGGGTTGGTTTGGGAAGCAAAGACATGGAGTACTCTTGGGTTAGAAAATGCAGAAACAGTGCAGTTCTGTTTGTGGAAGGAAAGATGGGATTGGGAGAGGGTATATTGGAGGTCAAGGGAGTTACAGCCTTGCTGAGTTACTGCCTTTATTATTTTGGGATTGGTTCAGCAGCTGAAACAACAAGCCAGAACGTAAGTGAGTGTGCTGCCCTTGCTGCCCTGGCAGGACAGGGGAGCTCCTGTCCCTGGAAATGTGCTGCAGTTCAGCAGCACGGGGGCTGGGCAGGTGGAGAGGCTGGAAACACCTCCTTGGGCTTCAGGCTGAGAAACAGCTGGAATTGGGACATGCCTTTTCCAGTCTTGCTAAGCTTTATGCTCAGGACTTCAGTTTCTCAATCTAAGGGTTCCATACAACTCTTGAGTTTCTCCATAGTGTTTTGTAAATACTTGCAGAGTTTGACCTGTGGGGGTGTTTGATGCGTATGTTCATTTGCCATCCAGCCCTGAGCCTCTCCCAAGGTGCCCCTATTGACCTCTGACCAGGGCACTTTCCTCTCTGTTGAAGCTTAGGGTGAGAATCTCACCCTGTTGGGATGACAGGATGTGGGTGGACCCTGACAGTTCAGAGGAACTTCCAGTTTAAATATTAGCTTAAAATGACATTTTAAAAATTATTAAATGTCGGTTGTGCCCCTCTTAGGAGGGAGCTGAATGTTGCTCAGAATAAATGCGGACTTTGGTTACATTTTATTTAAATTTCCCAGTTTTCAGTAATATTCATTGTTCTAAAGTCAAGAGCTGGGCTGGTGAGATGGTCTGAGCCATCAGTAGGGGAGAAAGACTGACTGGGAGGGAAAGTATCCTGCAAAGAGGGTAATGGAATCACTTTCTGTGCTCGTCCAGCCTTGGTTTCAGAGGGCTACCAGAAAGGAGGCAATGTGTAATTTTGGTTTCTTGGAGGTACATATCTGATCTGTGGGATCAGGACACCATTCTTTGTCACAGTGGTTGAGTCCGTGCTTGTCATCAGATCCACGCGCTCTGGCGACCTGGAGGTGGGAGTGTCTGTGTCCCCTTTTCAGTCCTGTCGCACATTCAGTGGGAGTTAAAGATAAATTTGCAATTATCTTTAATGCCAGGAAGGCTACAATAGGTTGGGCTGTGTGTTAGCCAGGGAACAGTCTATTTACATAAGCCATGAGACCATTTGGGGATTGCTGTTCAAACTATATTTTCTTCAATCACCACACCATAAAAACCTCTTGACAATCCTTAGTAAGAGTAACAAGAATCTAACTACGGCTTAGAATGTTTCCTGGAAGAATAGTAACTCTTGAAAAAGCAATGTTTACTTTAAAGATAAATGTAACTATTAGGAAGTAATTCCAGATGTGTGGTTATGGCAGAATTTCAGGGATTGTAGTCATAGCCTGTTTAGTGAACTACATGATTGCATTTAAGAGTAGCCAATGAATTTTTTTAAAATGAATTCATTCTTCAGATGGGCCGAATAAAACTGTTTATTTTCTATTATCTGAGAAACAAACAGAGCAGAATCTGGGCTATTTATGAAAGTAAATACAAAAGGTCTGACCCCTGGATGTGGCCTTTGAAAACTGTCTGAGAAAATGCTCTTCCTGGTAGCTGATTTTTTTCTTCAAGCCATTTCTTCTTTTTGAAGATAATGCCAACCCCCCGCCCTCAGATTATGCAATAGGTTTTAAGGAATGCTTTGAAATGAAATGGTTTGATCTCTTTTGTCTCATGAGGTCATCTAGCATGGTACCCATGGCAGAAAGCAACAGAGTTATGTTTTATCAATGAGGAAGAAGTTTGAGAAGTTACAGATCTTTCTCGACCTATCGTGGTGGGCCTGCGGATTCAGGGCCTGGAGCAGTTCCATGCTATTTATTAATTCACTCCTGTGCCTGCTTATCCCTGGAATTGCCTGCTAACATCTCCAAGCCAGGTGCATGCAGCACTGGCAGATGAATTTAAGAGGGCGTGGACTAATTGAGAAACCCCAGTGACTGCTTTCTCTGCCTATATGACATCCGAGAGTGAGTCTGAACTGTGGATGGTAATGAAACTGTGACCTGCCATTTCTGAAATGCCTTGTTCCCGGTGTGTTTATCCAATCCTAAGAGTGGGTTGGTTTGCAGGATGCTGCTCGGGATGATGGTAGATGAAGTTCCTGTTACCTCTGGCTCTCTGCAGAAAACATCATTCCTTTATTAGAGGGGTATTTCGGCTTAAAGCCAGGCCAGGATGTTTAAGTGACAAAGGTTGCTCTTGTTCCTGCTGGAAAATGGGCTTCCCTCTGTCCCTGTGCTCCATGGTGATCTCTCTGGGTGTTGGTGGGTGCTTCGTGTATAGAATAAATCTGTAAATGTATGTGTGTTACGTGTATGTGTGTGCTACACACACAGGGTTTTCAGCACGGTCCTCCAGGTGCAGGGCTGATGTCACGGGTGGATTACATTCAAGGTCATTAACAGTGAACTTGGCTACATTAAGGGCTCCAGGAAAATTCCGAACCATTTTCCCCGTTACTCCCTGGGCAGTTGCTGGTGTTGTTCATGTCAGTTCGGGACACCCTTAATGCAGACACAAGATGTGCTGCTGTAGCTCGTCCCAGCTGCAGTCACGAGCCTGGAGGTTTCTGCCGGGGCTCGTGTTTATCTTCCCTCCCTGTTCCTGGAGGCACCAGTGGGTTGTGCTGGATCAGAACTGCAGCAGGACTCAAGAAAAGCTGTTTTCCAGCAGGGGCCGAAGGCAGTGGCTGCATGCTCTGTAGCTGGGTCTGTCTCTGGAATCAGAATTCCGTTTTGTTCTCTTCACCTCGCTTTGCTGCAAGGTGCTTATTTTTATCCCTGCAGTGTTTTCCTGCTCCCCAGCTCCGCTGTCCCTGTGGCAGGGAGCTGCATCCCAGAAAAGGGAGCCTGATGTCAGGGAGAGAGGCACTGCTTTTATTAGAATCAGAACAAGGATGCAGGTTTTCCAGCCCTATAGGTGTGGGATAACAGGCCATTTCATGCTCAATTTAGCTTTATCTGGGATAGATTTTGCTTGTGCAATGCTCAGGGTGGGAGAAGTGATAAAGCACAAGTTAGAGTTGAATTTATTCTGGATCGAGTCGTGCGTGTTTCTAAACAGCAGTGACACAGAAATATATTAAATCCCATGGCTTGTTCCATCTATATTAAATTACATGTCACTGCACCCTGATTTTGGGGTCACTGCTTTTATATTTACAGTTGGAGTTGCCACTTTTCCAGGGGCACATCTTCTCTTCCTTGAGCACTGGTGAATGAAGAAAAAATGGAAAATGATGCTGTTGACCAGCCTGTTCCCACTCGTTGTTTATATCCTGGTTGCTCTGTGGATTTAATTGGAATTAACCCTGATTTCAGCCTGTGTACAGGGATCAATGGGAGGTTTTTGTCTAGGCCTGATGCTCAGTGAGGATCAGCTGGGGAGTGCTGTGCAGAAACGCTCCGAGTGGGATTTAATCCTTCCCCTTGTCTTTGCTCCATGCTTTTGTTTGTTCCTAGCGGCAGGATCCGGCCGCAGCAGCTGATCCATGGCCCAGCTCCTGCGGGATTCGCCGCGGGAGCATCGTCCCCACGACCTTCCCCAGAGCCAGTTCTCCTCGCGTTCCCTCGCTCTGTTGGCAGCTTCCCATGACTAAAGCGATTCCTTCCCACCTTTCGTGAAGGTTGAATACTCGCACTCAGCCTTCGGTAACAGCTCCTTATGTAACAGCCGCCCCAGCGCGGCTCCGTTCCCGTTTCTGCGCCAAACACCGGGATTTGTCCGCGCGGAAACACGGGGCGGACCCGCCGTGGGGTGGGGACGGGGGACAACCAGCCGGCTCTGATATCCCTGACCCGGACGGGGAATTAACGCCGCTGGTGAGCGGCGTTCCCACCCGTCTGCCGCCCGCGAGGTGGATTTCTGTCGCGACATGCGGTTGTCGGGAGGGGCCGGGCCGGCAGGTGGCGCCAGCGCGGCGGGCGGGGAGGGCCGTGAGGGGCGGCCCCGGCCCCGCCGTGAGGGCGGGCTCGGCTCTGTGGGGAGGGCGGGCTCGGCCCCACCCTGAGGGGAGGCCCCGGCCCCGGCCCCGGCCCCGGCCC